>SSNP01000031.1:990725-1182063 GCA_006937955.1 Pachypanchax playfairii
GTTTGTATTTTCTTGGTGTTTGTTATGCACAATATGTGCATGAGTGAAGTTTAGACCTGAATCGATGACACACCAGGGTGTATGTAAAGTTTGGACATGTGGTGCCCGACAGCTGCAGACCAGGGTCTGCTTGTTGTAAATCTGAGCATATGGCCTGGAGGAAAGATGCATTTTTATGGCTGCAACAGGAACTTTACAGCTCATGGAGGGGATGTTCAATCTGGGTAATTTCCCCATACTGTCGATTTTTAAAAACACATCACATCATATTCTTTTAGAGTTTTACAAACCGTTCTACAAGAGCAAGTCTCAAGCAACATCCTTTTTATTTTATTTGAATTCTAAAGAGATAAATAACTATCCTTTTTTCCAAAGTAAAAGTCAAGTTTCCATTTGGAAATTGGCTGATCTCTTAGCAATTCCTGAGCGATTCCAATGTGTTCTCAGAACGAGTTCTGGGTCTGCTCCCAGTGGAACGTGCACTGAAAACCTCCAGAGGAAAACATCTGGATCCTGCCTCAGCCACCTCAACTGACTTCTTTTGATGAGGAGGAGCAGCAGCTCTACTCTTCATCCCGTCTCCAACGCTGAGCGCCGATCGAGTTGAAGAACTTTCATTCCGTTAAATAAACTTCAAATGATCACAAAGCTTCAGAGATGTTGTGTGTTTTACCACATCAGCCCGGCAGAAACAATGATCATTCAATTCATTGACTGTAACTTGAGCTTTACACTAAATTACAACTCAGTTTTAAAGAAACCAATTTAAAAAGATGTCTTCTGCTCAAAATACATATTTCACAATAATTTAATTGCCATATTGTTACATGTCTTTGGAAATGAAGTTGTAATGAAAAGATAACTCATCTCTTACAGTAAAACCTCCAGTCCAATGAACAGACCCCACATGGGTTTGTTTCAGTGTGAATTATCATCTGACTTGATTTATGTCTGTTATAAAATTCCAGCCTTAATCACAACAGTAAATTCGGGGTGCCACCCTATGATTATTTTGTATTAACACTAGAACTCAACATTGCATAAGTGCACAAGTGAAAAATGCGACACTGCAATCTGCAAGACGTCATAATGAAGACAGCTTCAACAGTTCAACCCCCCTTCAAAGGGGAAAAAAACTAATAAAATCACTTTGTTTCTGCTAAAATATTAAAAAATGACTTAAGTGACTTTTTACTGCCTTTTGAGCTTTAAAATAAAAGTATAAATAAAACTCAAGGCTCCTCAGAAGCCTCGGTTATTGAATGTGTATTTTAGTCTCTGGTGGATTAGAGAGGATGATGAAGTTGTCAAGGCTTAAGAATATAATTAATGGGAGCCATGACACAGCTTACCTTTGTTTAAAGCCTGATTGTATATTAGTAGTTTTCAATCTTTATAAACACAAACACACCCAGACAGCCACAAATAAACAGCCAGCTGCAGATACTGACAAGCTGTTGGTTGGTTCCTTCTTTTTCCAAACAGACAATCGTAGTTTTACAGTTAATGTCCCCAGGTAAAACAAAATATGGGTGTGGCGCATATTGGTTTGGCATGATGCCAAAGATTGTCTGTGTGAGTTACTTTTTCTGCAAAAACATAAAGGTGTGCAGAATTATTATCAGATCAAAGATCTCTCGTTTTTTAGAGATACCTTTAATGCATTCTGCATTCGCAGCATAGGGATGTGTTTCATGAATTAAATGGACGGGTGTCACGACTGTGAAACTACACAGGGAAAGAAGGTTGAATGTTCATCTGTTTTTTCATGATTAAATTAAAGAAAACCTTCAATATCACACAGAGGAACGACCTCCCCTCTTCTGCTTCCCTCATCTTTTAAATCCAATAAGAATTTACACGCCAATCACCTCTAGGAGACAGAGAGTCTGCGTGCACCCACCAAGGCATTTCTTACACACATGCACACAGAGAATTGGAAATTAGATCATGTATGTAAACAAAGAGACATGCGCTGGGAAAAACAAGGATTTCCACTTGAATTTACTGAGTTAGCTTGATAAACGCACATATAAAATTGATTTAAAGGCCTTCAGGCTTCCGTTTTTTTCTCATTTTGAAGCAGAAAATGAAATGATTTTCACATCGTCTGCTGCAAACGGTTCTTGGGTTGCAGGCTCACAGGCCAGCTAAGTGGGTCTTAAAAGCAACTTATCGAAATATGTGAAGGACATCCGAGTGTCACTAGTGCTGTTTTATAACTGGCACACGAGCTTCCTGCATCAGTCAGAAGTTTTGCATGACAGTCAGAAACGCTCATCATATATTACCATTCATGTCTCCATTTATCAGAGAATTTCAAAGATCCTTTCAACCATCTGAGAGTGAAAGAACCATGCAGCACAGTTATCATCTCCAGTTGGGACTTTAGATGATATGTGACTTATATTTGTGAGAAGTAGAAGAATATAGAAATAAAAACAGTAGAAGACAGTTTCAGTGTGAAAACCTACATGATGATTAACCAATCTGGGTTGAGTAAAATAAACAAAGACAGAATTATTTGATCACGCGACGGCTGCAAATTCCTCAGCTGGTTAGAGAAGTGATGGAGGATGATTCAGGAAATGGCTTCAAACCAGTGTCATGTGTTCGATTGTGTGCGGGAGTTCGAGCAATGCCGAACATCTCTGATCAGAGAAAAGCAAGATTACATCTGTGAAAATAATGTTGCATAACAAGCATAAACTGATGATAAGAAGCAACATCAATAAAACGACTCCAGGCTAGAAAATGAACAGAGATCACTATTGTTATCTGTTTCGACAGATTTCTTTTCCCTCACTATCTTATCCAATAAAAACTGTATTAAAGGCATTTATTATTGATTTGTTTGTGATACCATGTCAGTCTGGTTCTGCTTTTGAACTTAAATGTAAATACATGAAGACAAGACAGACTGATGGATCTGATGTGTATGAACTGGTTTTCCATATGATCCTTGGGTGAATGCACGTACCAGGTTAATATACATATTAAAAATGTCCCATCTACCTGGATAGTTAACCCCTTTAGGCACAGAGATGAAGGAAAACGACCATTCCCTCCCTTCACTGCACTCTGCTGTTTAATAAGCCTTTTGACTGACGTGTGCGTGTTTCATGAGTCTGTCCTAGATTTGTACTATAAGTCAGGATTCCTGTATAGATCCCTGCCTTTGAAATAAGGGTGAAGACACAAAAACACATCTGGTGGCTGATGGATAAAGACTCCGCTTCAAGCCAGCCTCAGGATGCACAATATATACCAACACCAGCAACAAGGGGTCTCTTATCCATTATTATAGTAGCAACGCGCCTGAGGGCTGGTAAACGGGAAATACTTTCCTCAGATGTGGAAAACAGACTACGTCTTGTTTTAAAAGAATTATTCCACAGTTTTAATCTCATCTGTCTGAAACTTCTCTTGCCACCCGAATACTGAAACCAACTCATGTGTCTTAACGAAGCCGTGCCTTGTGTTTTTACATCGGATTCATCGGACCACTGTGGTTTTGTTTTCATGTCGTCCTGCGTTATGCAAAGAACATCAGCTGATTATGTTTTTGTCTTTTGCAGACACATGAAGCTTGATCCTCTGAAGTATTCTCTTCTGTAAGGGCTTTAAATGTATCTTAGCTTTCTGATAAACTAAAACTGCACTAGAATTATTGTTTTATTTGACTTTCAAGTGTCTGGGAAAGTGATTTGCATGTGTTTGTTTTAAATCAGGGGAAAATCCTGTTCATACACGGAGGGAGCAGAACGTCACACTCCTAAAGAAAATCTACAACTCAACAAAAACAATTACAAAAACACATTAAATACAATTCTTTAATGTAACGATCCAAATAGACACTAAATTCTTGTCCTTCTCATTTCTATGAAGATGTGTTTAAAATGTTAAGAGAAAGTATCTAAAAAAAAAAATAATAGGGTCCGTTTATGAGGGCACAGATGACTCATCCTCTCTAACACACACAAATACACACACTGATCGATGGGCTTCCCTTGAATTGATGTTGCTGTACACCCTAATGAGTAGAGGGAATACTCTGGATCTCACCGCTCCCAGCTACTCATCTGGCCTGGTGTGTGTGTGTGTGTGTGTGTGTGTGTGTGTGTGTGTGTGTGTGTGAGAGACCAAATGTGTTATTTTCAGTGAGACTTTATGATTGTGCTTCAAACAACACATTCCTGAGCACAAGACTGTGTATGAATGTGTGCAAGACAGAGAGAGAGAGAGAGAGAGAGAGAGAGAGAGTCTACTGATGTCAACAAAGGCAGGACTTATGACAGTGTTTTGAGTGGCTCTCTAGGAAATACCCCCCCTTAATTAACTCCTTCCTCGCTTTATTTCATACCAGTATTCCCATCTTCTTCCCCATTATGGATCCATGTTGTCCTTCCTTATGCTGCAACCTTTGACTCAAAGATATTTAACAAGAAGAATGAAACAGTGAAAGAGCAGAGGTGCAGACACCCACTGATATTGTTTTTTTATATATATAATAAAAGGAGAATATCTGGAGTAGTGAAGATGGGGACCTGAGGGTTTGTGACCATAAACAGCATCAGTTAACCCTAACTGTCCATTTCGGTCCCCCTGCCCTCTGGAAGAACACATCTGCACAGTAAGAGTCATAAACCACAAACACAAGCATCTTTTTATCACCATGAAGCTGGATTCTACACAGCTTGTCTGATGGAGAAAGACCCTTCCACACACGCCTCCACCCTGTCATCCCTCAGGAGACTAATACACACACACTGGAGGAAGGAGTCTTATCACTTTGACAGAGGGGGGGAGCAGTGTGTTTGAAAAAAAAATAAAGGTGCTCATAAAAGCTGAGGACATGTAGCTGATAGAGAACATTACAGAAGGTCTATCTACCGGTTCAATCACCTCACACAGGTTCCAGGCACGACCAGGGGGAGGACAAAATGAGAGCCCTCCAATTTACCTAAACATCTTTCACTCAAAGCTCGTCTCCTCCTCTTCTTTCTCTCCAATTTATTTATTTAACTGTGCAATTTTTCACCCCTCCATCCAGAAACTCATTAACCATGATTTGGCTCCCCGTCAGCAACTGGCTGAATAAATTAAATTTGCTGTTATCTTCTTCAGACAATTTAATACTCTACTCACTTTGGAATTCCAATTTCATAACCTGTAAATCTCTGTTAAAAACATGAACTTTTTCCACGTGAGTTCCAGGTTTATCCTTTAACATAAAAAACCTGATGAGTGGTATTAGAGTAGTTTGGTAATGACACGCGACTTGTTGAAAGTGTGAGCGATGGCAACCTTTAAGGTAAATACTACCTCTGCTGTTAGTGGGTTTAAAGGTGGTAACATGGAGCAGAGCTCCTCATCTGACTCCATTAAACTCACCTGCTGTCAAACGGCTTCATTTAGCTCCTGTTGCTCCTGGTTTTGTCAAGTTTAAAACCAAATAAATCAGAAAGGATAATATTCTTTTTCCCAAACAACCTTTTACATGACAGCATCTACTGGTTTATTATGTTTGTTTGATTGACATCACCAATAGGATTTTATTTTTATTTTTATTACACCCTTCATGCCGTACAACCAGCCACTCAGGTTCATATTCCAGGTTAAAAAAAAAAGCTAGAAAGTCTCCTGCCCTTTAGCATAATAACAAATTTTGATAAATGTCAAAAGGAAAAAAAATAATTCATTTGTAATGTAATTAACAGAAGCCAGATTGGATGAACTTTTGCCCCAATCTTTCTTTTGCAATAAAAATGGTGTTTTAGAGAAGAATAAATCAGTGAGGGAGAAAGAGACGGGCTTTTATCAAGGGAGGATCATTCCTGATTAATCCTCTGTGGTGCAATATAAGAATGTGACACCAACCGTGAAGAGACGGTCATGGCAAATAAAAAGACAACATCATGGAAGAAGAGAGAGAGAAGAGAGAGGGGAGAGGGAGGGGACAGAGGAGAGAGAGGAGGGAGTGAGGACAGACAGCCTCCCCACTCCTTGTTCCTTCTCAACCGTGTTGACGTGCTCACACAAAGACTGCTGCCCTGTTATTCCTCAGAGAAGTTTAAGATGAATCATGTTTAACGCAACTCATTTTTACATTAAAACTGTAACTTAAAAACAAATTTAAGCCATTTAAGTAAAAAAAAAAAAAGGTGTTTATCGAAGTCAAAAAGCCGGAAAACAAGGAGAGTTAAACATTGTGATGAAGTAACTGTTTCATAAGAAGAAGAGACTTGAGTTACATTATGTTTGACCTTATTTCCTGAGGTTAAAACTCAAACAGTACAGTCTGTAGAACTGTTTCTGTTCACTTTGGAGCGGTGACACAAAAACTGGCCCCTCTGTCTAGAACTAAAGTTCAACAAAGAGGCATTTGGGAAACATGGGCTGCTTTCAGGACAAAAAGAGTTAATGAAAGCACTTTTGTTTTGGTTTTTACACTTCGTGCTGTACTAAACTAAACCTTAATGGGACCGAAGCACTGACAGAAACAAGAAGCCCACAAACAAATGACTCACACTCCAGCTCCATCATTGTGAAGAACGTTGACCTTCTGAATGATTTTCACCAGATTCAACCATTATCAGAGAATAAATAAATAAATATATCTTACAAAGAGAAAACCCTTTCAGCTACATACATTAAATGTGCCTGGACTCTTGAGCTGCACACATACCACCTGTGTGTGTGTGGGCGTGCGCGTGTGTGTGTGTGTGCCTGCATATGTGTCATCATGCTGCTCACGTCTTCATGCCGGTGCTCAAAGGAGCCGCGAGCGAGGGAACAAATTGATGGACAGTTTCGGCCAACTAACGTGCCAATAGTCACTTTCCATTTGAATCAGCGCTGCCTGCGTTTGTTTACAACCATCTGTGGTCAAAAGGTAAAACAAAACAAATTCAAGCTGTAAAAATCATCCAGCTCAACAGAGTGAAGGATGTCCCTTTGTTGTTTATCACTGTACAATATCCTAATCTGCTGAAAAATGAACAATTAAGCACCAATCGTTAATCATTAAACCCTCTTGTGAGGGCTGATGGCTAAATGACAGACATATTTGCATGTTTAATTAGAAAAATTAATGTTGCATGTTTTGTTGGAGGAGAATTGTCATGCATATTAGGAAATTAATTACTGTCATGATAAATAAATTCTTCAGTGTGCAATAAGTAAAGTGAAGGAAATGGCAGGAACAAACTGTGACGCCTGCAGGTGGATTTCAAACTCCAAGAAGCCTTTGGAGCCAAAAGTTGACATAGTTTTTGTCACAAAATGTTCAGATAAACAACTTGTATCTGCCTCACTGTGTTTGTCACAACTGATTTCACATGCTAGTGTAAGTTAGCCACACCCCCTATTCTACAATGCCAGCACACAACTCAACAGCAGGCTAACATCTTTCTCTGTCAGTCAGGGGAAAAAAAACAGTCACACACACACGTACAGCAGGCAGTGGAGAGAGGAGACAAAGGAAGAGAGGGAGGGCTGTGGGAGAAACATCATGGGGGAACGAAGGGGGAAATGAGCGGGAAACCAGAGATGGAGAAAGCAAGATTGAATACCGCAAGCCAGGGGAGGTGAGAGCAGGAGAGGCAGAAAGAAAAGACAGAAACACAGGAAAGCACGTGCATTTGTTTTAACAAATAAAGTTGATTAAAGAGGGACGAGAAATGAAATAAAAAGCTAACTGGGTTGGAATCTAAGGAGGAAAACAAGTGTAACACCAGTGGGAAAAACTGTGGGGGAAAGATGCATGAAGAGATGGAGAATAAAATGGGCGGGGGTTAATTAGCTTTAGTAGAAATCTGCACAGACAACAAGCACCTCTAGTAGAGAATAAATGAAACTTGTTTTCAAAGCGTGCTCATATCCAGTAACACCGTATTCGACAAGTGACAACTACATGTTTGACAAATCTGCCAAGAAGATGTTAGAGGATGTAAAGACAACAGATAGTGTGTTAGTTCATCAAGGTGTGTGTGGCTGAAGTTGAGTACATGCTGTGCAGCTGCCCGATCCTCCAACAAAGAGAATCGAAGCACTCGTGTTTACACAGAAGTCAGTGGGAAGTCATGAATTATGCATGCCATATGGAGTAGTGTGCCTATACAGCATGTGCATGTGTGTATGTTTGCAGACCTAAACTCCAGAAATTACATTTGAGTGTCTATCTCATGGGGGTGTTATGTGTCCCCGTCGAGGCCGTGAGCTTCAATTGGCTGTGAGACGGAGGAATAAGAGAGGGAGCTCTAAAAAGACAGACAAAGAAGAAGAGATGGAGAGAAGCCGCTGGTAAACACGTCCCTCTCCAGCTCATGGTGAGGTAATGCTGCCAAAGCTACTACAATCACACAAATACACACTCAGGCAAAGACACACCAAGTTCTGCAGCTTTGCAGCCCTCAAGTTTGGCATAAGACTGTAACCCCACCCCAACCCCCAAGAATGACTGCACACGAGCATGAGCGCACACACACACACACACACACACACACACACAGTCCAGCACACATGGGAGGGAAGTTCAACATGTGGAACCCAAATCAAAACAATAACAACCTCATCTGCAGATGCTGGCAGCTCACATGATCGAAGCCACTGGCTCCAATTGTTTACAGGGAGGGACGCGGGAGAAGCTGAGGAGGTCATGAGTCTATAGTTGGGACAAACTGTCACTGTGTTGATATTAGGAGCTCGCTGACAGTGTAGGCACTGTGTGTGTATCATGAGGAAAACAGGAGATGGTCTAAACGACCTCCCCACATGGGGGTTGAGGGGGGCAACAGTACCAGCTGTCATCTGAATTCCACTCCCACCCTGAATACACACCCCCCATCTCGAACCACAAACACACTTGACACTCGTACTATCTACCTCCAGGCTAAAAGCGTCACTGCTGGTTGTTTACCCGTTTACAAGATGTTGTGTGTAGTGACACGACACACCCTGCAAAAAGAGCAGGACTGTGAAAACAACAACTTTTACCTCGAAGGGTTAAGTGTATATGATTCTCTGTATGTGTGTGTGTGTGTGTGTCAACTCCCAGGTGAAGTTAAAGTATTTTTAAAGTCTTTTTAAAGACTTTAACAGAACAGCACCAAGGAGCAACACTGTGTAAAAGAGTGACAGATTTTAACAGAGGACACTAGAGAACCTACAAATGAAGCTTTAATAAACACGTGTGTGACAGTGGGCAGTTACTTTTTGGCATGATTACAAATAAGGTCCTACAAGTTTTTGTCCCACTAATTTAGGTTTATAATTGTTTTGATTTATCTCCAAAATCCAGAGAATATGGGAAGTTGAGAAAGAGATTCTAGCGTCTGGATACAAACTTCAAGCATCAAAAGTTGTATCAAATTTTATAAATACTATTAGTTCTAATTCAACTAAAGTAATCCTATAAGCTTCCCATCCAAAGCTCTAATTTCAGAAAAGCTAAAATGGGCAATAGCTCCCGTTAATGTTTCTCCAAGTCAGCGAACTGAAACCCAACAGATGATGGATTATGTTGCCCGGTTTCTTATTTTAAGTTCTGGTCTGCTGCCCGCGTGCAGCTTTAGATCTTATTGGGAACAGCAAAGACCAAAAAGGCTCCTTATTGGATTATAAAGTAAAAGGATGTTACGAAGAATTACCCAAACAGATGGATCTTAGACCAACCCATAAACTTTAACACTGTCCTTACAGTCTTTTGGGTTTGTTTGTGTATTTATTTATTCAGGAAGATTTCAGAAGAAAAACGTCTTTGATTGAGCAAAATATTGAATACAGTTAAACATAATGGGATGCTAATAATCTAATCTTTAAAGATGACAGACCTAAAAAAGAAGAGCAAATCTCATCTGATATGCACGAACAATCAACTTGAAGTGTGTGGCTGCTGATTAAGTGAAAACTGATCTGTTTGAAGGTAAAATTACAAGCAGCCACACTAAACACATTACAGCTTCTCTGACAGTGTAAATATCTTTCATGCATCTGTTAGACCAGAAGGTGCGTTTAAACCACATACGAAAAGAAGCACCGTAGGCACCGCGGATGTGATTTACTCAGGCACGTAGTTGAATCTTCAAATTTGCTAAACATAATTCAGTTGTAGTGGCTGTTATGAGTTAGTGTTGAAAGGTGCTTTCATGGAGGGCCTTAAAGTATTTTATTGGTGGACAATGAACCAGAACTCAACAGAGAAGTTTTACCTTAATGTTGTAATTCTAGATGCATTTAGGTTTTATAGAAATACTTGGATTTACTTTTAATATCTACTTTGAGTTTTAAAGGAAGATGCTAAGAATCACTGTGTTTTGTAAAAAGCTTTCTGTGTAACACTTTTACTGAAATGTTGTTTTTTTTCTGCATATAGTTTTATGTGAAAAGATGTTTTTCTGTTCACTCTGAGAATTCAGTACTTTATTTTTCTTTGTTTGACGTTTTCCGTCTTGATTCGTGGTATTTTCTCATTGCAGTTGTTTTGTTCTGTTAGTATCTTCATTTTCTGTTTAGAACGATGTAGTGAATTTATTTTGATTTGTGAAATATTGCTATTTTACTGTATCTACTGTGTAGTGATACAGTATTTTGTCTCTCTTTTTTACATGTCAGGGCCACCGTAGTTCTCCATCTGAAAGAAAGAAAGAAAAGTGACGCCCCATGTAACCTTAAAAATGTATTTGTTGTGTTTGTGATATCTGAACTGTCGTTTCATGAGCACAGACAGGCACAATGGGTTGAAACACGACTTTAAGGTGCTGAGGACACTTATTTTCAGCAGCATATTTAATTAAAATATACATTTTTTAACTACCTTACTTGCCTCTCAGCACATGAAACTCAGATGCAGAAGGTGACGGAATTGCAGGACTGATTCATACAATGAAGTGTTCACCCTCCCTGAAAATACTAACATCTAAGTGACAAATGAATACACACATTTAATCTGATAAACACATGCACTAAGGAAAATGACTGACTACTTAAAGCAAGTTACTAAATAAATAAAGTATTTTAATGACTTTCTTATCCTTCCTCTGAGTTGATTAAAAGAACATTTAAGGGGCCCGACAACAGAACACAACATGTAGCAGCTCAGAAGAGAAACACATGTTCCAGCAGTGGATGGTTCCGTCCTTAATGTTATTCCTTTTGATCACAAAGAATAAAAAATGGGCAAAAAACACCAGAAATAAAAAAA
Organism: Pachypanchax playfairii; assembly: GCA_006937955.1. Classification (NCBI taxonomy): domain Eukaryota; kingdom Metazoa; phylum Chordata; class Actinopteri; order Cyprinodontiformes; family Aplocheilidae; genus Pachypanchax; species Pachypanchax playfairii. The sequence continues at coordinate 1,001,929 of SSNP01000031.1, forward strand.
CAAAAACAGAACTGATGAACATGAGCTCAAATGGAGAGTGAAAGGTATACAGCCAAACACAAAGAAGCTCCAACTCAGTCACAAGTGCACTAGTCAAACTGGACACGCCCACTTTCCCCTTGTCACATCAAGCCTCCTGCTAAACTGTGATAAAACTGGAGAGTGACACTCACATTAAAAATGGGTTAGTTTTGACACCCCGTGTGATGCACTTAATTAGTACGTCTTCATTTGAATTAATAAACCCGTCAGTCTGACATACATCAATAATTTAAATCAGTAAGGTCAACAGAGCTTTAAAATTGATGGCTATAATTAGTAGAAATGAGGAGGCTCTTCAGCAGAGCTGGGTTTGTTATTAATAGTTTAGACAATAGGCAGCACGTCATCTGGTTGTGTCACAATGTCTTTGCCCCAAACCAAAACTTTGTCTGGGTCACGACAGTAATATAAATACTAAATTATGCAGAAGGTGCAAAATGATTACACTTGTAAAACCTGAGGCGATGAGTTGTGTACCCGAAGTCTGTGTTTTATTAGATGTGGTCATGTTTCCTGCAGAACAAATGACTCAAGACAAAAAGAAAAAGGATATGAAGGCAAAAAAAGAAGAAAAAAAAAGAACCGACTGCTTACTTTATAGATTAAATACAATTTCCATTTGTATTCAACACAAAGAAACTATTCAGTAAACATACTGTACACCATTCTGTAGTTAAATATCTAATCATTTACTCTAGTCTTTACGTAAATTTAATTCTTTACAAATATTTTCAGTTCATATAATGAGTTTGAGATCTCGTCCAGGCTTTATAATATGAAAGAACGTGTTTTGGTTTGAAAGTTTGTAAAATATTTTTGCACATAATAATTGTGAAGACATGGAAGGTTAGAAAGGCCTGCAGGGACTGAGGACTGACACTAACACTAGAAAATAATCACAGTAATAATGATTCTGGATAAAACTGATGATCATTTCACCACATTTAAATAATATGAACATTTTACACAGTTCAGGTTACAACATTTACTAATTGCTGAGTAAAGAATCTCTGAACAAGCTGAACGATATTAGAAAAACGTGAAGTTGCAAATTACTACTAAATATTGTGATTATGATATTAGTTGTGTCAAATCCACAAACACAACACCTTCCATGTACATCAGCTTCTGTACAGCTTAAAGGAACGGAGCTTGGATTGTACCACTTGTGATCTACTGCAGTAATTTGCGATACTGATATTGTGTATATTTCTGATGTACTGTGCAGCCCTAATCTACAACATGTTGGCCTATCTAATTCGAGTCTTTATAGTCCCAAATGACTCATCCAGAGGAAGTTAAATGTATTTAACCATATCTGCTGATTTACTTACCTGGTTTAGTGAAACTTTTTATTATGTTGGAAATTAAAGGACGGATGTCGCTTCGTCTCCTCATTAGTGGCCAGCCTGAGCACAATGTGAGCCACTTGACACTGTCACTAATTAGTACCACCTTACACACGCTGTACATGACCATAATACACATCAATCGATGGGATCAATTAGAGCTTTTCTTTTCCCACAGACCATCAGTCCATTAAAGCTGGGGACTATGGATTAGTGTGAAACATCAGAGGACCAACAGATCCAGCTGTCACATAAAGATGAGTTTTGAGTCCCTGCACCATTCATTATAGATAACTGTACAACAAAAACCGAATACTTAACTACCTCATATACACACAACAACAGTAACGTACAGCCAATTTGCATATAAGTGGAATTTACCATGAGGCTTCATCTACTGCTTTGAATATCAGAGCTGTCACGTCTTACACGTGTGTTTACATTCCCCTGACAGCTATCGCAAGAGTTCAAACTCCAGACAAGCAGCATTCTGTTTATTTACAACCTCAATAAGTGCAAATAGATTTTTGCTGATCGTGTTAAAATAAATTCTGGGCATTCTAATAACAGTCACCAGCAACAACATCTGGAGTGTCAAACATATTCAGTGGTGAAAAAGTGCAAGTCAAAAAAAAACATGAAGAGATTCCCTCCATCTGAAATAACTCATGTTCTAATGAACATACAGGATGTATGTTTGTAAACCTGAAAGAAGCTCTGAAGTCTTATAAAAAACCTGGAATCAGATCACATACAAACTTTTTAAAGATTGACCAAAGTTAGTTACTGTGGTGATAGGGAATTAAGTTCCATGATTACCCATTGTCCTATTCACGCTAATGGTTATTCAGGCTTTTTAATTTAACTGTGCATTTGCATATATATTTAAACCCAGTAGCTTCACAATAGGTGTAGTCTTGGGAACGAGGACTGACTCAATGTCAAAGCGTGAAGGGATTCGCCTTTAATTAATCTGCACAGAGTAAATCAAAAGCTCATTTAACAGCAGGGAGGGATAGATCAATAAACACTAAACTGTATCTGACATCAGATACTGAACATCATCTTAGGTGGCTTTAAAGCTTTGTACAAACTACATTTAAACACTAGCTTCAAGGCTCCAAAAGGATCATATTTTAGAAAATAAACTGCTAAATGAAAAGGGAAAACTGGCAGATGAGCTCTGGTATTACAGCAGAGCATATTACGGTTACTGAAGAAGCCCTGACACAGATGAGATAATACCACTCTATTGTAAGTACACCAACACTGTAAGGCTTTTATTGAAATTGATAATAAGATTTTGTTGCAGTCTTTTTAAAGCCTGACCACACCTGGTACCCAGATATGATCAGAGACATGTTGACCTCCCATAAGCCAGAGTCAGAACCCTCGAGTGGTCCCCACGGATTGTTATTAAGCAAATACCTTTTTTTTTTTTTACTTCAGGGCTTCTACACAATGAAGCAGCCTGTTGCTATGAGCTCAGCCTGACTGAACCTGAGATAAGATTTTATAGAAATACTGTGTTCAAACATTCTCTAAGTCAGTGATCATCAACTGGAGACGCCAGGGCCATATCTAGTCCATTAATGTGCGTCGCCTGGGCCACAGAGCATTAAACAAATAAGACACGATCAGGTCCAGGTCCCATCTTAAGACGAGGTACGTGTGAACTGCTGGTTAACTTGGTATACAAGAAAAGCTAAATTATATAAACAAAACAAATATTATTTTCTTGTTGATCTTAACTGAATGCACTTGTGTGAAGTTGCTACCCTCAAATGAAATGAACAAAACCTGGTGACCAGCTTTTAATGTTAAATAACTCTAAAACACCTCCTGTTTATTACAGACAATTTGCAGAATATCATTTTCTGGCTGAAAAATAATTCTGGTCTGTTTGATCTAAATATATTAATAGGAACTATTCAAATGTCCAACTTAGGAAAACCCCTACCCACCACGTCAAAAGTGATAAACCACGTATATGTTATATATCTATATAAAACACTGCCTGTTAATAACACAATCATTAATTGGATAATATTTGGAACAGGAATAATCATTTACATGTAAAGGAACACATTTTGGTTAGCATCAGTGTAAATGTGTGTAGTTACAATGATCGGATTCCCACATCATCATCATGCTCAGTACACTTTTATTGGATAAAAACTGAAATGAAGAGTGAGAATGAGAAAACAGAATAAGAGATCATGGGAGCCATCTTTTCAGATGCTAATCTCACGGTTTCTCAAATCCACTGGCATCCAAACCAGAAAGACCATTTTCTTTGGCAAGTGCCAAGCATCTCTCCCTCTTTTTTTGCCTCTCACTCTTTAGAAAACCCACAATGCTTTCTTGCACACAAGCCATCCACCACCCTTTATTTCGAAACACCCTTTTTCACCGCAAACACAAACAAAAGAGTTATAGCAGTAGTCCAAAAGGTAGGAAACAGCCACAGAGAGAACCAAAACCATGAGCGAGGAGGAAAACAAGAACATTACCAGACAACCACCTTATTAAAAGACAAACAATCATTTGACAGTCTCTCCAGGCCCTTTTTTTGTAACTGGCCTTGTTCCATTTCTGACTTGGCTTTTGCTCCATGCAACAAAAGTGAAGCACATGGTTGGCTCGTCACACCAAACGGGCTGATCTGCAAACACACTGATGAACAATAGAAATAAATCTAACAAATTGCTTGGTTTTGGCATCAAAGTTGGCTTTGAAACAAAACTCCCACCCGGTCCCCTCTGCTGTCAGATTACAACTATGAGGAAGTAATGATAAAATGAATAAACACACTGAAATCTGACAATATATTAAAGAGAAGAAAGAAGAAAACAGGATCATAAAGGAGTAAGTAACAGACCCAAATGTGGGGAACAAAAGGAAAAAAGACTGATGAGTCTGAGTAAAAGGATTTAAACCCTCAAATCTGTTCTTTTGGAGTTTTGCAATAATAAGCACAGCATTCTTGATTTTCCTTCAACGAAGGTTATACTTGACTTCCTCTGCTTGCAATTAGTCTCCAGAACACCATTTGTCAAAAGGCAAGCCATTCATTTCTAACAGTCTGCCTCTGCCAGCTTCTCTTACAAGTGACTCTCTCATACAAAGAAAAAAAATCACTTTAGGGAAGGAATAAGTCCAGCATCTGGCTCAAACAGCATCTTGAGAGGTCTGAAACTTTAGTACAGACAGCATGACACACAATAATAAATATATGGTAAACAAATAATGGCCTGCCACACTCAGAGCATTCGAACAGTTCTGTGTGATCTTTAAAATGGAGACTGGGGAGCTCCTAGAGGGACAGAATCCTTTCATGGGTTTTTCTCTGACAGCATCTCTGAATCTCCTGTGGTTATAATAAACTTCAGGCTCCACTGTGGGTTCATGTGACAAAATCTGTCCCATTTTTTGTTGCAGTGGCAGGTTTTAAAGTTACACTCAAACAGCTGATTGTACTTCTGTACGTTTATATTCTCTGGTGTGATATCTGCACAGATCCACGTACAAGTTCATTGATTGATGAATCAGTAAACACCTGCATCACATGTGGCTCTCCTCATGTCAGCAAAGCCTAAAAGCATCTGTATCAGTTACAATGGGCCCCAGTCTCAGTGATGAGGGCAGGTGGCAAAACTCTAATGATTTTAAGAACAATGAAAAGTACATCCTCATTAATTTCTTTCTATATCAAGACAAAGCACATTAAACAAATGCTGCTATAAAGAAAAGAGTTTCTTGCAAAGGGGCATTTAGGTGCTTTAGTGACTCCCATTGCAACAGGAAGCTCATTGTATTGTGTGTTACACGGGATCTGGTAGCCATTGAACAGCCAGACATTTTCTTGGTGAAATCACCAGCAGAGAGGGAATTTTTCAGAGTGCAATTAACAACCTCTGGGTCAGACTTCTCTGGGGGGTTGTCTATAAAAGAGAAAATCCTCAGGCCTTTTTTCTCTGTCGTCTCTCTTCCCGACTATACCCCCCACACCCCCACCCCGCTACATACATGTCCATTTCTTCACTTTCTTTCTTTTTTCCCCTGAAACTTCTTTCCACCATTTGCTACGAGCTTCCTTATTTCTCTTGTCTCCATTACAGATCAGCGTCAGTTTGTGGTCTGGGTAGACCCTGTTTCTCCTCTGGCATTGAGCAGAGCAGAAAATCTGTCGCAGGTGTGCAAAGGATGAGAACCACGGATCTTAATCTTCAGCCAATAATGGTGCTGTGCTCTGAAGAGGTCACTACAGGGATATCTTTAAAAAGAGCCGAGAGTCCTTTCTCCCAAAAGATACAGGAACAATGAACTATTATGCTCTTGACTGTGCAAGCACATTTCTAAATTTTAGGCTAAAAATGGATTTTCCTGACGTCTTTCTTTGTTTGGTTCTCAGTATCTGACTTTGACATGCCACAGACAAAAAGTCCCCTTCAAGTAAAATATGAGAAACTCCAAGCCATTACTGTTGAGCTTTAACTTCAGAGTGATTTGGAACAAAACACATATCAGAACGCAGCTGACAACAGCCTTTGATTTCCAAAGTATCCAAAAACCGTTAAACTGGAATTTTCATAAAGCCACCAGATTGTGGAGCAAACACATCTTACAAAGAGGAATGTTGCTGTTGTTCTGCAATATGACACGTCAAATAAACAGAATACACTAAAAATAAAATTGCTAATAATTAAGATGGGATAGTTTGATGCACCATAGAACATGTACAACAACACAAGTGGTCTTTTGCTCGCTCAAGTGTAAAAAAACTCAAATTAAAACAAAAAACATTGGTTTATAAATCTGTTTCATGCATAGTTTGGAAATTCTAGTACTTTTAAACTATATCATGTTACAATTATTATTATTATTTAAGTATTATGCCACAATAAAGGATTTATAGCATCACAAAAATAAGCTTCAATATCAATTTGTTACCCATCAGGCCAAAACAGCTAAGTAATAAAATAGCTGTTGATCACATCACTCGTTTTCTGTTTATTATTTTTAAGTTCACAGTGATTCTTGTAGTAATAATTTGCTTAAATAGTAACTTCTTGGTGTGTATGTAGAATAAACAGCACAGCTCTAATCACTATTACCGGTATAATACAGATCTCAGTAATTTCAGCTTTTAAAGACATCATATATTGTGTGTCAGGGAAGCGATGTTTTCCACTGCATCTGCTTTTAATACAGACCTTTGGTAAGTGACAATGTTCCCACGTGAGATGAAGACTCTCTTGGGTTGTTTTTTATGGCAGGGGCTCTTTTTTCCAACATAACACCGGAGGTCTTTTCAGCTGTTAAAAAACCCTCCCCAATCAGCTAGCAATAACCACTGAGCCACACCACAGTGTAAGTAAACAATGACTAATTCCAATAGTTTCGGTAATTTCAATCTTTATATGTTATAAATAGGTGCGTTTTGCTGATTCTGCTGTGCTGCNNCAGAATTACCAAATGAGTGGCTAAACAAATAACTTAATTACTAAATGAGGTTCATCTGATGAACCCAAAGCTACTGAGCAGATGTTAAAAAAAGCCCATTGTTGTTGGAATTTAACCTCAGAACCAATTTAACCCTTTCTGAATTTCCAAAACCTCCACCCTGACCATCAGGCTTTTAATCTCATTAACAGGATAAATAAGTTGATTTATAAAATGCTTGACTCTAAACCGAGGCTCCAAAATAAACTTGTTGGGGGGAGCAGTTAGATAATCAATAAACCATCTCACTATCACTATATGACATCAATATTTTTGCAGCTCATGTGCAAGCAGGGAATTATACTGGGACAGGAATACACCTTTTTCATGTGACGGATTAAAATTTAAAACAAGACTTTTTCTTTTAATGGGGGCACGAACGAGTAAAATCAATGAGCAAATAACCAGTTTTAATGTTTGGAGTGAGGCTGATGAGTTGCCTGTGCTTTATCAAAAAGTTACCACCAATCAAACTGCGGCAAACAAGAAATCAGGAGGGATGTTCAATAACAGCGCAGTGATTTACAAGATATTCATTCTTCACATTTAGTAAAGGGACGTTTCTTCTTTGTATATGTTGCTTTATTAATATCCACTGTTGGCTATTAATGTTTAATAGCCATGTTGAGGAATGGCTTTAGCTGCAGACTATATTGGCCATATGAAACTAATATTAGCATGAATCTGTGTGGTGTGCAGGGAGTACCAAAGTGAGTGAAGGGGTACCTAATGCAACATTACACTGTAATTGTTTCCAGTTGTATAGGGTTCTGTGCTACATACTGTAGTGCAAGATCAGTTGGATTATGTACCACAGCTACGATGAAAGAACAAAGCAACAGCGGTTTTTCCTCACAAATTTAGGCTATATTTGATCAGATTACTTCATGCAGGCTATATTGAACTAGGATCCAGTAAATCCACAGTCTTTCCTGCTGTACAGTGAGAGGGTAAAGGATGAGCTTTACTCATGGCCTTGAGTCTCACTTGAACTGTTCTTACAACTTGAGAAAGCACCAGAGACATGCTTTTTAAATAATCAAAATGTCTCAGTGCTTCTGCAACTTAAGGCTGATGTATGGCATTATTCCAAAAGTGACATGCAGCACACATTCTAGTCAAGACAGAGACACAATCTTTACGTGACTAAACTGAGATATGGGATTAACGATGCATTCTTTTCAGGATGAAGGCTGATGTGTGGTGTAACGTGTAACGTGATTAAATATACAGTATATATGTAATACACTAAAAGTGAACTCCTGTCAAATGACATTAGACTCATTAAGCTGCCAAAACGGCTTCGAGCACAAGAAGAAAATTGTGCTGCCATGCTGCGTAAACTTTGACCTATTTGTAAAATGACATATCTATGTCATAAACTCTCTATGAACTCTGCTTATAAACATGAGCCAAACTCCCTTAGAGAGTATCTCACACACACACTTAGAGACACCCTCCCTACTTACACATGCACGCACACACACACACAGAATCTAACCTGGCATGTGGGACATCGATGCTGGACGAGACTACTTTGCGCTTCTGTTCAAGCAGGGACACTGATCGGGCATCAGGATCCCGGCTGGCGCGTTTGCCATCCACCAGCCTCTGCTCCTCTACTGCCTCTGGGCTCAGGCAGCCCCCCTCCACTTTCTGGCCATCTGAAACTCCGTTACTGGCGCTGTGCTGTAGGGGAATAAAAAGCAGGAATAAGACTAAGCTTTTATAGAAAACCCCTAAATACAATCTGTTACAACACCAAAGAAGAGATGCACAACACAAACCCCCCCCCCCCCGTCTCCCACCCTGCGCAAGACAAACTGTTCATGTACAAGAAACAGTTAAATGGTAATTACTGTAAAATATTAAGAAATAACATTTAATTTTTCAACACAGAAACAGATATTTGGTCGGGTCACAGATTGGTCTCAGCTTATAATCAAAACTCTGTATTTACATTTCAAATGATGGAGTACAATACAGGGTTAGAACTATTTCCAGACTCTTGGGCCAAAAATAACTTTTCCAAAACATTTTAGAAAAACTCTAAATTGCCCAGTGGTCAGAACAGAAAGCAAATCTGTTCTTCCTGTAGACATTTTGGTGCTGTGAGGCTTCTCACAAAAAATACTGTTTTCTCAAAAAAAACACAAACTTTACAGAAAAGAAACTATTTAAATGCAGAAATGTCCTGTCTGATTTCAAGCCCAAGACACTTGCAATGCAACCATGCAACTAACTGTACCACCGTGCAGCTCTCTATGAAACCAAAAGATTATTACACCTCTAAAATCTCAGAGACAGTTTCATTCTCTTCCAGCAGTGTGAAAAAGAGGTGAACGTATAAACATCTACACACACCTCTGCAGGCACCAAGATCTTTAAAACACTTCAACTAAAAGCCAAAACGTAAGCCGAGCGACTCACACAGCCATCACTGAAAATATTGCACTGAGACTCATACAGTGAAACCAACATGCTGAGTGATCCTCCTCTTATTACTGCACGCACACACACGCAGGCGCGCGCACACACACACACACTCTTCTAACCTGGAGACTGTTTAACCATTACAAGTCAAAGGTTATAATAAGGAATCCCAGCAGTGTCTGTTAACTCACTGATTGGCAGCATGTGGTTTAGAACACCTTGTAAAAATGATCAAAACAAGGAGAGTTAAGAAATATCTAAAACCTATAAAAGTTAGATTTTTAAAACCACATTCAGTTTTTACATCCTGATCCTTACTTTTAACATCAGCTGCACTTTGTTGGAAGAAAGGGAATTAAAACATCCTTGTGTAGCTATTACAGTTTCCTTTTGTCGTGTGTGTGGTTACTCATAGCGAATTGTGTATGTCAGCAGAGACGTTGGTGAGAGAGGTGTGCTGCACGCAGATTTCAATTCAAACAAAACAAGAAAGATTTACAAATCTCCAGGCAAACTACAGGGATGTTTTAACAGAGAAAGTAGGAATTGATGCGAACACATGGAGGTGTTTAGGTTTTGACATTAGAATCAGTGCCAGCAGGTAGCAGGTGAGCAGATAACATGGACAGAGACTCATTCTAATGTTCAGTTTATATGTGCTGCCCAGAACTGTTTGTCACTCTAAACAGTCTGAAAGCTGCCTAGAGAGATGCTATGAGCTTGGAATTTACTCCTACACTTCATAACGCTTTAAAAACACATTTCCATTTACTCTTGTTGGTCCAAACTCTACCGAACATGAATTCCCCACAGCCGCAACAAGAAGACATGTTTTAAATGTCCTCCTCCTTGCAATGTGTTCCTCTTCCGTCCCTTTACCTTTGATGCCTCCTCAGGATAGTTTCTTATTCCAGGAATTACTGGAGCTTACTGGAAAGCTCAGTTAGCTTATGTAGCATGTAAACAACTCCTCTGCTGACATTAATATAGATGTCAAAACATATCAGAAGTACCATCAGAAATCAATCCAGCACTGTATAATTCTAACTAAACAGTTTACTAACATTTGATGTTGCTTTCAGTTAAATATATTTAAATATGTTTCCACATAGCACACAAATAATGTGTGTATTTCTAGACTAATGAAGGAGTAGATAGCAGAGGCTTTTGATAAAACTGTTTCAGGAGTTAAAGGGTCTCAGTGTGTTTTTTCCATTTTCAATTTCACATGTTGTTTTTATGACTGAACTTTAGATTTTTAGAGAGCACCACACTGAACATGGGCCAGAGAAATCCAGATCTGCCTAAGGAGATCAGAGAAAAGATCTTGGATATTTAAGTTAAAATATCTAAGAAGCTTCATGCTTCTTTGGCCACAGCTGCAAATATTATCATGATCTAAGGATCATGGGACTGTAGCCGACCCCTCAGGACGTGGACACAAGGCAGAGCAGAGGGTGGAAAACAGAGCCAAGGAAACCATCAACCATTCAAGATGAATGTCAAATTTAAGGTATGTCCCTTTCTGATTCCACCACTGGTCTCATTTACAACTACAATGGGATTCATGGAAGAAGACACAGGAAGGATCCACTATCCACAGAAAAGCCAGACTGGAATAAAACAAAACACATGTTGACAAGCCACAAAGTTTCTGAGACAAAACTGGATCTTTTTGGGTCACTTATTTAAGCTTTAAAGGAAAAAACAAAAGCTTTACAAGAGAAAGACAAAGTTTACAGATAAGTTTAGTTTTGGGGCTGCTTTGCTTCATCTGCTACAGAGTGTCTTTAGTTTGTTCAGGGTACAATGAAAAACTATTAGGCCATTATATAGTGAGATGTTCTGCCCAGTGTCAGAAAGCTTGGACCCAGTCACAGATCCAACAGAATAATGACCCAAAACACAGATAAACACACCCAAGTGTGGTTCAGAACAGACTTTCTTTGAGTCCTGATCTTAACTCCTACTGCACATCTGTGAAAGGAGTGGAACATACCTATCGGCAGGCGCAGAAGTCTCATTGTGTTACAGAAATTACGTGATTCCCCCAACAGGTTATCCAACAAAACATTAAGTCAACAGTACCATCATTTTTGCTCAGGCCAATTTCTTTAGTTTGTTTTTTTAATGTTTTTCTGTTGAACCACAATTAAAAAGTAACAATGATTTCTGATTTTTTTTTTATCCTTATTATTTGTAACAGTTGAAGTTATTTCAGTGACTATTATGAGTTTTTATTCTTTAATGTCAGGGTATCAACAAGTTTGTCCATATCTGTATATTCAAAGGCACAAATAGTTGAAAATGAAGAAAATCAATCAACAAAAATGCATGTAATATTTGTATTTTTTTTAGATTAGGTAGAATGCATCATCTATACATACACACATGCACATCCTTTGTTCCCACAACTGTGCTCAGTGCTGGCCAGCCTGAGATCTGAGCTCCAGAACAAAGACTCACCCAGTCTGTCAACAACCCTGCTTCACTGACTCCCACATTAGTGCACACTTAACACAAACAACGAGTGCCAGCAAAACAAAAATAAGTAACGTCTCCTTTTGAATGTTAAAAAAAATTGCTGCTGCTTAGACCAGACACTTGTACAAACCAAGTCAACAAGTGGCATCCCAACACAACCCCCCCTCCTGCAAAAAGAGGGGGGCATTCATTTGCAGAACTGGGCTCAGTGCCAAGCATCCAGATTCTTTAGAGCATGCCACCCGTTGCCAACCTGGGGGAGCCCACTTTGTGGGCTGTACAGTTGCTGCTGCTGTTGAAATAGAGCAGAAAGCTCTCACAAACAACCCTCATTCCAAAAAAAATTTTAAGTAGCTTGATCTCACAAATACACACCAGAGGAAAATCCTGTTTGTGTTTTACTACACTCTTGCGCACACAAAAAGCAGCGCATGTGACTCCACACAGACACAGCAGAGCCCTCCTCCTTGTTTTATGGCTTGTTTTCGACCTCGCCGAGAATTGAGTCGCGCTGAAAGAGACTTGATCATTGTGTCGACAGAACTACGCTTTCAGACCAGTTGCACTTCGCCTGCACTATAATGCAAAAGCTTTTGTGAAGGCAAGACAGCATCACACACACAAAAAAAAAATCATACAAATGCAAATCATAAAAAACCCCAAGTTCACAAAGTTACACTCAAAGCTTTTTGCTAAAAGTTTGACGTTTATACAGGAGATTAAAATACCAGTTAACAACTTCATACAGGTTTTACAAGCATTTCAGACAGCGGAGTGTATTTTGAGCGTCGCCGCTGAAGGAAATGTGGTTGGCCTGGGATGTGTGAAAACAAAACTGACCACATGTTTCCTTAGGGTTACAAAAATAGCTTGTAAGTTACTTCATCTACAACACAGAGACACAGACAAAAACCCAAAGCAGTAAATGCATACGAATCAAAGCTATTATTTATGCAGCTCTGTGCCCCTCCTTCATTGTAAGGACACCACAACACACACTTGCCCTACAACAAAAATAGTGTGGATTGGCTTCACTCTCTGCATTTGAAGCAGGAACACTGCAGTTTAGTTTGTATTCATTAGACACACAATGTGAGTGTGTATTTGGTTATTATTACAAGCTACAATGATTGCACAGGAAACCCATGTGATTTAGGCCCAAACAATAACATCCTTGTGTAATAACGATCAAAGTGCTACTCAGTATGTAGATTTGTGACAAACTGAAACATCTATGAATGAAAAAACAATCCTGGCTAGTTGCAAAATTTAAAGACTGGATGCACAATATTCTAGACAACCAATGTTATCTGTAAAGCGTATGTGCAAAAATGCACGTCGAGCTCTCGGAAAACGCTGCAGTCTGAGCGTGTTTGTTTCCTACACGTTATCACACACCCTCTGTAGTGCACATAAACATTGCGCAGGCCCTGTCAAGCCCTTTGTCCCACATATTTGTTACCGCCAAATGTCATGACAGCTTGTTAATTGATCAAATATGCATTCAGATCGACCTTATATACTCTGATTTGTGCATGTTCTTGACAAAACCGGTTAGATATGATGCTGTCAGCAGCAGCGGTGACACCATTAAATCCGCTCCGTGCAGGAAGAGGTTAAACGCTGCAAAACACCGCACAACAAAAACATTGAAGCACAGCCTGCCGGCTGGGGCCCTCCGTGTGTACACACACACATATACACACACCTACCTTCAGGCTGGACTTGAGCGGTCCTTTAGCTGCAATGTGGCTGGACCCCGCGGTTATCTCCTCCTCGGTGAACTCTTTCAGGCTTCCGTCTTGCATGAGGACAGTGTAAACGCTTCGCCGGGGTCCAGCAGCCGAGACGTCCCTGTTTTCCTGTTTGACAGCCTGGACCACTCCTGTCACCGGAGCACCGTCCCCCGTCGGACTCGGAGCATAAACGCGGCTGCCGAGTATCGACCGCTTCACTTGGCGCCTGGTGTGCATGTTTATAAGTGTCTCGCTGTATCTTAAATTCGTCAACCCAGTGGATTTAATTCATAAACCGTCGAATTATAACCAGTAAACAACGTCGAGAAAAACACAAACCCACAGCGAGCAGACTACGCGCTCCAACAACCGTAGCAAAATGTTAGAAAACGGCAACATACTCGGGGGGGGGGGGGACAAAAACTCCAGCCGCCGTCCCGACTGCACCGAGCTCAGAGGCACACGAATTCGGAGGACTTTGAATTCGGACCCGAAAACAACCAACACGAAACCGATTCATTCGCTGCTACACAACGTCCACATCCAACCGGCTACCAATCCTCCTCCGTTCGACCCGTTTGTTTTCCCCACTGCTCTGTGCGAGCAGCGGGAACGGCGGGAAAACACGGACCAACCGTCACGTTCTTTAACCGAAGCGACATTCGTTCACGATTAAACTCAATGGCGCCTTATCTACAGATAAACAACTCGGGAAAATGCGAATAAGTGCAAATACGTCGAATTATTGCACTTTAATCTGCTGGACTGAGTGTAATACATGTTTAAATACCGAATACGGGTAAAAAAAACGACCGTTGGGTGACTCCCGTTCCGTCTCGTGTAATATCCAGTCCGCTCCTTACTCGGAACGATTAAGGCCTTTACCGGCGGATCGCTGCCTGTAAACATGTGCGGTTCAGCAGCAAAGACGAGCTGCAATTGGACGCCGCAGCACACGCCTTCACAAGCCTCCACTGCCTCCACTGCCCCCCCTTTCCTGCTGAGGAGGGAAGTGCAACTCTGGAGGGTGCTCCATTCAAAACAATGACGCAAGGGTAGATGGGAAACGAGAAGGGAGGGAGTCTAGAAGAAGGAAAAAAGGAGAAATTTGGGCTGCAGAAAGGAAAACTTTGACCAAACAGACACGCTTTGTGTGCTTTAACCCAGTTCCACATGAATATAACCTACTTTTTAAAACACCATGGGACCACTAAAATACTATGAACTGGTTATAAAAAGTAAAATGGACCATGGGTCTGCTTTTAAGATTAGAAACAAACGAGGTTATTACATTATTTACAGATTTTTTAAACATCTATCTATCTATCTATCTATCTATCTATCTATCTATCTATCTATCTATCTATCTATCTATCTATCTATCTATCTATCTATCTATAAAAAATAAAAACTATTTTATTATCAATTTGGTTGATAACTAAAGTTTACTAGAAAAGTGCATTAAACATTATTTGTAATATCTAGGTAATGTAGCAGGGAAAGTGATGTATATAATCATTCTACAGAGTAATTAGAGAGAATTTTAAAAAGTTTTTTTTTTCATATTTATACTTTATTGGAATAATTAATTTAATAAAATATTTACATGCGGTGAATAGAGACAGGGCGAAGCGACAGATGTGTCTGTAACTGCCAAAACAGGCTTTGCCCTTTTATCAATGGCGGGTATCAGTGTTGTCCACTGAGGTTGTTTGGGGGTGTGCGCGTGGGGGTGGGGTTGTGGTCTCATTAGGGGAGGAGGCAGCAAAGGGGGGGGGCTCAGTTCATCTTAGCTAAACCACTGAAGGGGGTGTGTGTGTTTATATGACCGACACGGAAGGCCAGAGAGCATAAGTGGTTTTAGGTAAGTGTCTGATGACAGAGCCTGTGTGTTGTCCTGATGAGATTTGGTACTAAACAGCCCCCACTCAAACACACCCTGGTTATTTCCTTGGAGCTCATTCTATAGTGTTCAGGTATCAACATTAAATCTGTTTGCCAACAGCTTGATATGTAACCAAATCAATTCACGAGAGCAATACTCGCAAATCTTTCTGCTGTTCTGTGAAGACAGTATTACCTCTTCACAGGTTTAAGCTTATTTTCTTAATAGCTTTGATTACTCATCTTATAGCGTGAGCCGCATTTAAAACCCTCTTTAACTGCAAAGCACTGTGATACATAACGGCATCTCAACTGTCAACTTATGAATCGATTACCAGGAGAAGTGCAGGCTGTGTTTGTCTAAACTACGACCATACACAAGGGTGGACAATGATTTTTTGTCTAATTTTGTTCTTAAAAAGTGAAGACAAAATATCTTTATTATGAGTTTTGTTGTCTTTTTGAAGCCAAATTCTTTGCTCTTCAGACGTGGGGCTGAAAGTCCTGTATACTCACCCGTACGCAATAATGGCATTTTCTTTGAATAAAAATCACAAAATAAATATATAAAAAAATGAATATTTCAACATATAGCATGAAAGTAAAAACTACAAAATGATCTGAGGTGTATTGTTATTTATTAATCAGGAAAATGTCTTATTTGTTTACAGAGGGGGCGGGACTTAAACTGTATACTGCAGCCCACCACTAGGGGGTGCCTGTAATTTCACATTACGCTCTTGTATCTAGCAATTAAAAGTTTTGATGATCTAAACCAACGACTAATAAACCAGCATGACTAATAAAGATAAACCAAAACAAATTTCAATGTAAAAAGCTGAACATTTTCCTTCAAAATCACTGATGCTGGATAACAATTCACAAGGTCTACTGATCTGAAATTCAACCGCATTCAGCAGAACTGTTATTATTTTGTTTTGAGATTAAAGTACCAAACTCTTCTTATAATGCATGAGCCAAAAAGTACCATCAGGCTGGCATGTGATTTGTTAAAACTCTGGGTTACAAGGTTTAAAACAAACAAACATTTATCAGCGCTCTTCAACTTACAAAATAAACTTTAGCAAAAAAAAAAAAAAAGTAAAAATACAGGATTACATAAAGTTTTCTATGAGTAACAGTTGGTTAAAATAGTGCTCTAACTATACACAAACCTTAATTGGCATGTCGTCAATACAAGTTACAAACAGATATGGTGTTTGATGTTTTATATGCTCAATACATTTGATAATTAATGTCTATAAATGCTGTACCAGAATAAATGATGACAGTTCTGTACCGAGAAAAGATTCAACAATATAATTAAAGAAGTGCCATTACATCATGTGATAAGTATTTGGAATTTTGTGAACACTCAGACTAAGTCTCAACAAGTCTTTTAAAATAATAAATCTTTAAATAGTCACACGTACCTGATGAGCATCAGCTTCACAACTAACTCTTGCTCAGTATCTTCATGAAAATGTTAGAAAACTTCTAGAAAATCCTACTCACTTCTGTCTAACAGACATACTCATCAACATTTTACACAATAATAAACTTTTTCAAAATAAATACAATATGATTTTTTTTTTTTTTTTACAAAACTTGTTACCACGGGCTGTAAAACGTCCTAATGTACTGTGTATGAAAAACGTCTATCCTAGTTTCATTTTTTTTTGTCAAATGTTAAACGTGTGAATATATGTAGCAGTCTAGAAAGCTTAAGCCATGTTTGAAGTCAGAAACTATTAAATACCAGCTTTGTTTGGCGACCGATTGGCCTTTTTTTGTGCCAAGAATCTTTCACAGAAACATGTAGAGAGAAAACAGATGAGTTGCAAACCTGACAAACAACAGCCCAGAAATACATCGGACACCTCAATAAAACATGACATAGAGTCAACTAGAAGCTAGTTGCATACAAATAGCGTTACCTTCACATAATACAGTAAGTGCATACATTTTACATGAATATATGGCACTGAAATTGCGATATCTTTTATTTTTAAACAGGCATTGAGAGTGTCTCCAGCTGTCTGGATATTTCTTTGATTATTTTTTTTTTCCACAGTCGAGTGTTTTTTAAGGCCTACCAGTACTGATGGTTTTCACCCTGGCTGATCAGATATGATAAACCGTACCCAAGAAGTAATAACGATGGATGATACGAGGAGCAGTTTCCTGTCGATCTTCCCTCCCCAGGTCGTGCATCGATGCATGCTTGACACCTGCTTTATGGAACTACATTGATGTTTAGGAGCTGTATCGGAGAGGAGAATTTTCTGAATTGTCAGGAAATTAAAGATGATTAGGACTCAAAGGCGTGACACCTCCTGACCGAGACCCAACTCGGACACGCTTTCGTAATCAGGCTCTGCCTTGGCACCGTCCGCTCCCTCCCCTTCCGCTTTGTGATTCTCATCCAAGCTGCCAGTCTTTGGGATGCGGATGGATTCGTATCCAGGATCCGAGACATCCACAAAGGCATCTTCACTCGACTTGGGCTCATCCGACTGGCTGTAGATGTCTCGAACCGTGGCGTAGAGGTCGCTGGAGGAGGAGGCAGGCACCAGACCTTTGATCTCTGCGATGCTGCTGTAGTCATGCTCTTTGTCTTCATCGTTAGAAGCGCCGTCACAGTCTGTCTTGTTAACCATGGAGTACACAGCTGACTGAAAAATGGAGGAGAGACAAGTTGAAACAAACTACTTGTGTGTGTCATGTGACTAAAATACCTTGTCACAATGTTTTGACAGGAAAAATCAGGATCAAGATTTTTTTATTTTGATAAAAGAGAGCTGCTGTTTAGGATCAACACATTTATTTTGGGAATAAGGGAAGTTATAGACTTACTTCATTGTCTGATAGAACGTGGTTGTTGCCATCTGGTGCAGGAGAGAGAGGAGAGTGTAACTGAAAACAACAGAAAGGGAAAAAAAAATCTTGAAATACGCTTTTAAGAATGTTTGAAAGGTTTGAAAGGCTGCAATACAGAAGTTTAATGTAACAAAAGAACGTTTTGTAATACTTTAAAGGAACACAATTAATGTAAGTTTGGAGTTTTTATTGAATGGTATTAATAAAACATGCTATCAAGCTATCGACTTGTTCTCAAAACCAAACAATCTGATGAAAAATCTCCTTGGAAGTGAACAATCAATAGTGAAATTCTGAGCCATATTCCAAGCAGTCGATCGGAAACACGTTTTGCATTTGTGATGCATTTAAAACTAAAATTCAAGATAACCATTCATTCATTAGAAAAAAAAAACAAACTCTTGAGTGGAATTCAATAGGGAGTGACAGAGATGCTCCAGAGCCCTCGGTGGGATGTTTCTTCTGCACTTCTCCCGTATGATCGATGAGGAAGCCATTAATCAACAAAACACAACCAACAGCAGCACAAAAACACTTCAGGAGTCTAACAAGAAGCTCAGTATCCACACTGGTGCTCTCTAATTACTTTACATCATGTGGACAGAATTTTGGATTTAGTCCTAGTCTGGAGCTGAAAGTTGATGCCTTTTGGGTCCAGTTAAGCTACTTTTTAGTAAACTGGCTGAACTCTGTAAAACGATCAACTATCAAACCGTCCAACTCAACTGTATGTCGTCTGTCTTAACGTGTGAATTTTTTCTCAGCGTGTAAATCAATATGTTATGGATAACATGTGTTTGAGGCCATGATTACTTTTTATAGATCCAACATTCGCTCAACAATGTAGCAGATTCCTCTTTTCACTTCGCTTTAATTAGCCAACCAATTAAGCAGAACAGCCCCTGAGGAATATCTGTACAAAACGAGGAGGCGGGTGACTCGAACCCGTCTCACAATGTTTGTCCATCAGAATGATCATCACCACCAACAATAAAATAATTGTTGCATCTGTGATAAAACTACACAAGTGTTTTTTTTTGTGCAAATACGAACTGAGACGTCCCACCTGAGAGATTTAAAATTTGACGTCTTCTGTCCAATAAGACGTGTTGTGCTTGCGTGTGTATGCCAGAGAAGATTATGTGTTGATGCACGCAGAAGGATGGGCGTGTAAGAACGACTGTACAATAAGCTGATTAAGGCCACCTCAGAAGATGGATGGCTCAGGTGTCAGCGTGTCACTCATGGATATGTCGATGCGTATGAATCAGTCTGAGCAGGTCAGCAGCTCAGACTTGCAGCGTTTGATCTCTAGAGGACATCAAACTGGAAACCTGGACCTCGATTAAACATGTAGTAATGAACAAATAGTTTAATCCCGGAGTGGAACCTCTTAAAAGAACCGACACGACGAATATTGTTGTTTACCCACAATGCATCCCTGAGGTGCAACCCAGCAGCTGGGTCAAACTCATTTCCTGCGCCTTGTGCTAAAAAGCCCAGAGGCGTCAAACAGCTGCAAACGAGCGCTGCTGCAGCTCATGACAGCTCAGAAAGTGTTTCAGGTACGGAGAGTGAAACGACACAAAGAAACTACGTGTCTGAACATTTCTGCATGTGTGCAGTGATTATTAAAGCTAATGCATATGTAAATAAAAATTTAAAAGACTGCCTTTATGTGTTAGAGCAGCTTTAGACATTTACATACAGACGCCTCAGTGTTTGCTCAGACGACTCGATGTGTGAGCATCCGAGAGACAGCGACAGATAAAGAGCTTCTATCGCTCGGATCATCCATCATGAAGCCCGGCTAACTGACGTAGTGATGGTGGCCAGCTGGGCTCACACACACAAGACGAATCGCAGTTAACTCCTGGCCACTCATGGGTGTGAGCCACAAGGAAACATTCTCATTCCACCTTAAATCAGCCTGGAGGTGTTTATGTAGCAGATTATATGTAAACACACGAGCTGTGTAATCTGTGTGAGATACGTGGGGGAAACAAGATACAGGCATTTGTCCATTTGTAGGTGGTTTCCTAAAGGAGAACATTTGTAGGTGTTTGTGCATTTGAACACAGAGTGTAGTGATATAATGCTAGATGAAGATTTAGCACAGGTAAGGAGGGAAGTCAGGTGAGGTTCAAGCCAGACAGTCTAATCAGGGGTGTTAAACTTCAGGCCTGCAGGTCACCTTCCTGCATGTTTTACATGTTTACCTGCTTCAACACACCTGATTGAAATCCTCAGCAGGTCCTGCAGAAACCTGTTAACGACCCGTTCATCTGAATCAGGTGTGTAGAAGCAGGGAAGCATCTAGAACAGGGATGGGCAACTCCAGGCCTCGAGGGCCACTATCCTGCACATTTTAGATGTTCCCCTGTTTCACCACACCTGATTCAAATCTGCAACCTCTCAGCAAGTCCTATAGAAGCCTGTTAACGACCTGTTCATCTGCAGCAGGTGTGGTGAAACAGGGGAACATCTAAAATGTACAGGATAGTGGCCCTCGAGGCCTGGAGTTGCCCACCCCTGATCTAGAACATGCAGGATAGTGACCTTGGCCATAATCCAAGTGATTTTAGGGCAAAATAAAAATTAAAATAAACCTTTATCTTAAAGTTACATTTAGAAAAGTTAGTCTGCAAGACAATGTACTTTTTTTCTATTTTAGTTCTCATTTTAAATTTGGGTTAAATTATGCCATTATCTGTAGGCTTTTATTGTGATTTGAATAAACAGCCTTGAACTCATCTCCTATAGACACGCTGCAAGTAAAAGTACAGACGATAAAAAGCAGCTGTGGGGCGACAAAGTAGAATCACAAATTTGAGATCTTGAGAGAGGGACCGCTGGTTGCCGTGGTGACTCCAGCTTCTAAGTATGTGTGAATATTGTAAATATCTGCAAGTATAGATACAATATAGTTACTCAGAAGAAACTTGGACCAAACTCTGTATCCAAAGATGGGAAACACATCTCTGTCTGTCTCTGCCAGATTCTCCTGTTTACAGGAGCCATATTGGAACTTTAGAAGCCAGAATGTGGCTGAAAGTCCAGCCTACGTATCTTGTGTATTTTATAGCATTAATAACCATTACAATAAGCATTAATTACTAACCACCACTAAACATGGATGTGTAAACAAACAGAATGTTAAGAATGACATGAATCAACAGAAATCAATATATGAAAGGAAATCTACTGATGACTGACTGGTAGTAAATCTACTGACAGTCATTGTTGTAAGGTGGCTGCACGGCGCCGCTACGTGCAACTAAAAACAATAAGGAATTATAACGAAGATCCGACAGCTTGTTGCACATTTTGTTAGGGAATATAAGTGGCAGCTGTTTGGAAACTTGCGTAAAAGTTTTTTTTTTTTGTTTTCAAGATGGAAATAATGCAGAGAGACACCAGGATGAAGAGGGAAACGATCTAGCGGCTGTAGCCGCGACTTTCATTCTGCAGGAGGACCTGGATGCTGGTGGGTGTGGCCATAGCTACAGAGACTCTGTTCCATGATGCTATACCTCCTGTTGCATCGTGTTGCCTCACGCGTCATGAAAAATGGAAGCAACAGTATTTCATTGTGCTCTATTATATTTAAATAATCCATGAACATGGTGTGTTGTTCTTGGTTCAATCATACAGCCTCATTAGGCAGAGGGTTTTTTGTGGCTTGTTTGTAGAAAATCTTGGACAAAACCATCAACTTAGTTAAGAATTTACAAATGAGCTGCACATGCCGGAAGGCTGCTGGAAGGTGGCCACAGGAAATGGTCCAAAAATGGTTCGTAGGGTGTTTGCAGCTGTTTGTACGGGTCAATCTGACTGTAGCTTTAGTACAACAGCTAAAATTCAAAAGTCTGTAATGAGTATTTTGGTAATAAAACACTAAATTAGCACATAAAAAAAAGACAATGAGGTATAAAAACATCCCAACTTAAAGAGGTTTCTAAGGATTGTTGTTGCTTCAGGTAGTTTTGTTGTGATTCAGGATGTTTTGTCTAAAGCTTTTAGACCAAACAGCTCAGATCTCACAGCAGCACCTCTTTGTTCAGCCCCTGACATTTGTTTTTCACCTCTCTGCTCATTTTTTTCTTGCTCTATTTTCATTTCCTCACTGTGACATCTAGCTCTTTCACCTTTTCTCCTCTTCAGTGCCATTTCTCCTTCATTATCTCTTCTCCTTCTCTATTTTTCACTCTCATCTACAGAGAACGGTGCTCGACGCCGCTGGGTTTCTTTTAACTCTTCTATCTCACCGTCTCTCTGCACCAGTGCTTGACTCTTTCTCTCTAATGTCTCCCAGTCCTTTTTTTTTTTAAATCTGACATCTCACCATCACTATCTCTTTTTCATCTATTACCTCAGTTTTTTTTCACTCTGGATCTCATTTTTATTCCTCCTGTTCCCTCCTTCCACTTTCCCTAAAGAATCCCTGAGATGTCAGCTGGTGGCTGATCATAGGGGACAGACACATCTCTTCTTTTTAGATTCGCTTTGATCTTCTTCTAAAACCAGACACTATTTTAAACACGCTGTTTTGTAGGTTTGTCTGAGTCTTAAAATCTTATAGTTTAAAATCTACAGGTGGAAGACTCATAACGCATGATCCTCACCTCTCCGTTGTGCAGCCCGGCCCCCACCAGCCCATTCAACATCGCCGCTGGCTGGTTGTCATTCTCATCCAGAACCTTTTCTGGTACCGGCGGAGGTAAGTCCTCCTCCGGTACCTCCACATGCTTGTGTGAGTTAGCGACAGCGCCATCAGAACTCCTCTTCGCCTCCATGTTGGCGCTGTAACGGCTCTTCTTAGTTAGGTTAACAGAAGCGTACTCCACCCCTGTGCACAACGGCCCCTGCTCGGGGGAGCAGGGGCTGGGGTGGCCGTTGGAGAGGCCCGGAGGCTGAGGTGGAGGGCCGTCGGGTTTCAGGTGGACGGTACCGTTTGCGAGGTGAGTGTGTGTGGGTTGATCTTTCAGCTCCTTGACTGTTTCGTACAGAGAGTCCTCAACGCTGACATCCCGTGACGCCACGGCGATATCCTTTACCATCTAAATGTCAGAGAAACACACTCAGTTCTTTTGATGTTAACAACAGTAATTAATTCTAAGTTTATTCAATAAAACAATCATTGAGTCAAACAGCCCAACAGTAAAAGCTTTGACCTCCTCTAAAAGACTCAGTCTGAGTAAAAACTGGAAGTCCGCTGAGGTGACAGGACTTTAAATTCTAACCTCGTAAGTGTTCTCCCCTGAACCTGGGGGTCTGTCCCCAATAAGTGCGTTGCTGGGGGGGATGCTGGGCAGCTCTCGGTCCTGATGACACTTGGAGGACCTGAGCTCGGAGTGGCTGGAAAGCATCTCCTCAGACAATTGGGGGCTGGTGTCCTGTGTATCTGTGAGAACTAAGAAAGAAAGAAAATGTATTTTCTGTTGCTGCAGGTGAACTTTTACATCTTGTTTCAGTCTTTTAAAGTAGTTCTATGATCAATAGCTGCTTTTCTGTCATCTTCAGTCCAGATTCTGACCATTTTTAGAGGGATGTTGTTGATTTATTAACTATTAACTAGCTAAAATACAAGTTAGCCACATAGCTTATCAATCTGCTAGCGAGTAGACTGTTAGTGGCAAACTATTCTTATTTATTTACTTGAATCTATGAAAAACACAGTTTACCACATAACAGTATTTCAGCTCCAGCAAGGTGACTCTCAAAGAGCTATTAGTCTGAAACGTGACCTACAGAAGATGATCAGCTAAAGGATGATTAATCTCACATCCTGTTTCAGCAGCAAAAGACAAAACTTTAAGATACAGTTCATCTGCTGTTGGTTGTTTTCTAAACTTCATACATCTATTTTGTCCTCAAGTTATTCACGTTTCTTTTCTTAAACACAAACTGAACATATATTCTGTCATGTTCAGGTACAAGAACTGGGTTCAAAATGAAAAGAAAAAAGCAGCAAAAGTAAAAAAACAACAACAACGTCAGCAAATCCTTCAGAAGAACAACTGAATTACGAAACATTATAAGAAACTCTATGTCTTTAGAAGCAAAGTACAAAGAAAATATTGGTAATTTCAAATCTTTTCACATAACAGTAAAAAAAAAAGATGCACAACAACAGCTGTGGTGCAAATGTGTCCATCATGTGACTTGACTAAGAAAAGATCTCAGCAGAACACGTGGACAACAAAGAAAAGTCGAGCCTTACTTGTACCGCTGGTTAGAGGACCATTGTGAGAGCTGCTAACAGCGGCGTCAGTCAGTGGACTGTCTGCTGATTGGCTGACCGTCTCCTTCTCAGACACCTGCGCAACAAAGGATGAGATGTTTGTCGCAGCTCGGAGAGAGCTTACCTCAGAGCTGAGCAGAAATCAATCTGCATTTGTCAGCTCACACAGAACGGTGACTTTCACACCTCTGTGCAATCCAAGAGTCACTGCAACAGACTGCAATACGTCTGGGAAATGGTTTCAGCTTCTAATCACCTTGTTCACCCTTCCTTTTCTCTCTGCTCCTCTAAGCTATTCTGGTCACATATAAAAAGTTACATATATTTTAATAACATCTACACAACAAACTATATTTCTATTTTACCCTGTTTTTCTCTGCAGCAAAGATCGTGTCTTACAAAAGGCAAGATCGTCTTCCTGCAGCATCATGGGAACACAGTGACAAAAAATGATCTATGCAAAGATCTGATCAGCTTGTACGGAACAAAATTAGCTCAAATCAACATCACTAATAACGTCAGGTTAAAAAAAAACACAAATTCACACAGGATGTGTCGAACACGTTCACCTGCAGAATCCGTCTCAGATTATCACTCAGTTATGAAGTTCGGAGAAAGTGACAACATTGAGAAAAGTGCAAACTGAGGATGTTCTTTGTTTAGATCTGTTGTTTTCTGTCAAAGTGGGTGTGATAAGGATTGTGTTTAAGCAGCTCTACCACCCCACCTAGTGGTCATTTCCTCTCATAGCCATTAGAGTCAATGATGTCATTTTTAACGACTTTATGATGATGATGTTATTATTTTTATGGGGCCATCTCGTTGTTTAGTTTTTAATCATCATTGTAAGGTAACAAACATCTTTCCAGATAATATTCCTTCTTCTTTATATCTTAATAATTGGTTTGATGTAACCAGTGTGTTCTGCTTGCGCCATTTTTAAAGTCTATATGCCAATAATTTGGTTTAATTTAGAGCCAAAAAAAAAAAATGTTAAAAATATAATAGTGACTGACGAGGAGATGAGGGGTGAGACTTTCTAGGAAGAGAAGACAGTCTGGATGATTGCGTATGAGAGAGGAAGAGCTCATCCGCTCTCGCTCAAAGACAAAGACCCCCATTTACCCTGTCAGGCTGTGACATGGTCCGTCATACAAATGGGTGCCTCTTGTAACAACTTGGCGAGGCAGCAAATTACACTGAAGCACAAGGTTACGGTGGAGAGATCAATCTAATGCAAAAAAAAGAAAAAAGACTGCTGGATGTACTCATCTGGGACACATACACATTTCCAGAGAGTCACAGTGACTGACACCATAACAGACTAAGTGGGTGTCACTCGGTCTGGGAAAGCTGGGCATCTATCAGACGTGAATGTTTTGGGGTTACTGAAGCAACGATATTATGGTGGTTGGTAATGGCTGTCTTTGCCCTGACATTGTGTTCAGAAGGACACGTTGTTCATTTACAGTGTGTTATTATGGATAAAAAGGGTCGAGGTCAGTTCTATAAACACTGATTCTTCTTCTTTTTACACTCACTGGACTGAATTATTCTCAAGCTCTTCAGCGACGTGAGAAAAAGACTCAGCTTTAATATTATAACAGATATGAGCTGATTCCACTGACCAGTTTTAATTAGAACTGTTCAATTTAACTTTAAAACAGGAGTTTACTCATCATACTGAATCTTTACAACCTACTTACTCCATTCACGAGGTTTTCTTGATCTCCAGCTGGAGCTCCGTTAGCTGCTGTTTTCTGCCTGAAAGGGAAAAGAAAAAGCAGATAAAAGATGGATGATCGTGAACAGTGAAACCTCGGTGAGTCTTTTATTGTTTTGACTCCAGCACTCTGGATCAAATAACAGAAATAAGATGGGAAACATACGTTTTTAATGTGGACACAGCTATCAGGGTCTTTTGTCCTTCAGGTGCATTCTGATCTAATCCAGTGTAACTGTTCTGTCCCACTTTGTCTTTCTAACAGAAACTACAAGCTTTCATTTGACATTATAATGTTTTTAAACATCTTGTTTCATTTTTACACTGAAACAAGATTTTTAAAAAAAGGACATTTCTATAAAAGAAACATTTTACTTTCAAGTAAAGGTTGTAGAACAGCGCTGCTCATGGTGGCAGCTTTAAGATCATATATTCATTTGTTTTTAATGAATTTTACAAATGAAATGACTTGTTTAAATTTGTATGAAATGTATTATGGGATTTTTGTGAAAACACTTCAATGTAAATCTTTTATATGTTTGTATTATTTAAGAGATTATTTTAGAGTTAATTTAATTTGATCCATTTTAAATGTAAATATTTTATTTCTGTATGTTTCTTGATATATTTATATCTAGAATTTAATGTATTCAGTAAGTATATTGTTACTTTTTGAACAAGGAATTACATTTTCTTTTGTATGAAGTTGCATTAGTGCCTGTGGCGTGAACAGCTGCCACATCTGGAAAGGTTCCATCAATACTGAAAAGTACAGAGAGGCTTCAGAGCAACATCTCTTTCAGGGAAGTTTTTGCATATTTCAACAAGACATTGTTAAACTACATGCTGCATCCATCACAACAGCATGGCTTGACGGGAGAGTCCAGGTGCTGGTTGTTGTAATGTCTGTTAAAATGTTTGAGCTGAATTTTTAAATAAAAAAATAATTTTACTTCCAAAATGATTATATTTATATTAGACAGCTGACAATTCACACAAACAAACAGGACATTCTTTATATAAAACACACAAGTCTTATCTTGTAAGAACTTGTTAGTGTTTTCTTGGTAGTTTGAACAAAAGACTCGGTTGTGTGTAATGGTTCTAACCCCTGGCAGCTGGCACACAGCAGCAGCAGAATGGAGACCAGCAGCAAACCGGTGAGGATGCTGAGGGAGACAACAGACACCAGCTGCTCACTCCCCGTCCATGACACGTCGCCAGTAGCAGCCGCCGTTCCCAACCACTGATCTCCACTCAGCACCGGAGCCATGACACATCACAGTGTGAGAGGAGAAGACATCGGACAGGTACCAGCTGGAAAAAACAGGAAAAAACAAACAGGTACGTTCAGTCGTGTCATTTTAGTGACATTCAGATCATTTTTACAAAGGGTCATGGCTTAAATAAACACATGGTATTTTGATTTTAAATGAATTAAATCCTCTAAATCCAAATCAGTAGTACAAACAACTCCCTTTAACTTCTCAAATACTGGTATTTCTGTCAGAAAGCAGAACTTCTCTCACTGCATGAGAACTTCATTAGAATCACACAGTTGTCACACATTTGAAGCAATGGCTGATGGGAGTTTTAACCTGCTATTTTCAAACTTCTTGTAGAAGCTAGTTGTGCTGCAGGGCTAATGTTAGCTTGTATTTCAACAGGTGCCTGCTGCTTTTTCATTTCGTCCTCTTTTATTATGCTGCTACAGCCAGTAATGTTGTTGTGAGTGTTTATATTATAAAAAATGGCTGCTTCTGTAAACTTCCTGTTGAAAAATCCTTCAGCCATAACTTCGACATGCGTGTGGAAGGAAGAAGGGAATAATAGTCTTAGTGAAATATGAAATTAAGATGTGCTACCAGTTAGAATTGTTCAGATCGTTTCAATCCACAGCTAATCATACTGCTGATGGGTCGTCCTTCATTCTGTTTTCTGATAGGCTGACATTTGGATGTGAAATTAAAAGATGACACCAGTGTACTAAAAGGACTACACTGCATTAAGAGGAGGTTCTGCTTCTGCACACGTTCTACAAAACAAGAAGTGTCAATACATCTGTGCTTTCCATTTAAGTTCAATGTGTTTCACTAAACAGACAGAATCCTAGTTTCTACATGTTTTGGGTTTTTTCATCACTACATACAGACTTTGTGGTTTTCAGACCACTACAAAACACAATCTTAACAAAATATTGTTCCTTTGTTAAAATAATAAGAAAAACAATGTTAGTGTAACTGTCTCATTCCAGACAGAATAAATGTACTCGTGCCAAACGTCTTGCTATAGCCAGACATGGCCAGCAGATGGCAGGGCAGAGCAGAATGAGAGACTGCAGTGCAGAGAGTCTGCTGCAGTGCCCCTCACACCAGAACCTTCATTCAGGACTAGTATGTGGGCTCTGCGCACAGCATCTGAAACCTCCTCACGTCTCCGTCTAACAGCTACAGTTGGGCTCCGCTGAACTGATGGAACCCCTGATTTTATCATGGATGATTTATGGGCAACCAAGAGGAGTTGCGGGTGAGAAGCATCGAGGGAGGTGGAGGCAGGAATGAGAACGTGTGCCATCTCAGGCCACATGAAATGTCAGACAAATAAATGTGGAGAGGGAGGTTGTGTACACAAATAATATAAGTGTGTGGGGGGGGCAGATATGTGGCATGAAAAGAGTTTGTGTTTTTGGAGATGAATCAAACTATCAGATCTGGCGTGTTTTCATCTGAATCAGCAGAGAAGACAATGACAGACCCGGATTAATATAATGTTCCTTTCCTGTTTCCTCCTCATGTTTGCTAAACTCCTGTCTTACTCCGATGTGCGTGTTGTACCGGCGTTGGACAAACGCAACTGTGCCTCTATGATGCTAATACAACCAAACAGTCTGTGGGCAGCAGCGAGGAAGTTATGTGCCGAGAAACCAAATTTAAACTTCTTTCTCGCAGAAGGATTTCAGTTTTCAGTTAAAGATTTGGTCATACTTTCCCAGATGAAAAACACACCGAATCTAGTGTGACATCCGGCTGCTTACCTTGACACCTGGGGTGACCAGTGAGGTTGACCACGCCTGGAAGAGAACAGATAGAAGATGAAATTAGAACAGAAAAGGAGGATTACTACATGTTATTCTGAGATTATGTGTATCCATGGACGTAAACTGGGAAACAATGTCAGCCAGGCAGCAGTAAGAGAATCGGTGGTGCTTCGATAACAAGCACACATCAACCTCTCAGACACACACACACATTCGACCACATTCATGTTATACACTTACTGTATTTACACACGGGACAGAAATGACCGCTACTTTATTGATTAGTAACTCAGACGATAATAACCGAGTGGCATCTTGGCTCAGCTGTGTCATATTACACATTATGTCCAGTATAACAGCTGATAGTGAGAAAGCATCTATCTGTATTGTCATTACTAATTTGGTGCATGTCTGCTTTGCAACAGAAACACAGCATTCATCTCGAAACGCAGCCGATTCACACAAGCAGCAAAATATGAGACATGACGTTGTCCAATCCAGTTATCCAGTTATTTTGACATAAACTGTTTTTTTTGTCTCGATATTTTTAAGTAGATTCCTGAAGAGACAAAACAATTTCAAGACTTTTTTTGCAAAAGTTAAACTGATCGGATTTTATTGCTATAAAGATGTTTAGATTTAATCACGAGTCTGTTTTGTGCAAGGCTGTTCGCACTGTTTAATCTGCACATCCCTAGTCCCTACAGTGCAGGATTAGGATTGTACATTCCTTTGGTCTGTGGAGAATATGTGGATGATGCATCTCTGAAAGGCTATGATATTCTGTGCTGCCATATTTTATTTTGGAACCAGAGTCTGAGCTCTGCAGGAAGTCCAGCATATAAACATGGTGTTTTTAAAGCCTCATAGACACATTAGATGGATTATTAATCAAACATACAGCAGCAAATAAAGAAGTATGTGAATCAACAGAAGTCAACGCCTGAGACAAAAAACGATTTACATCTAGGGGGCAGGGCTTAAAACTTATAATGCAGCCAACCACTAGGAGCGTTTTGCTTCCACTTTATGTTTTTATGTCTAGTTATTACATAGGTAAACCATGTAATAATTTGAAGGTGGGTGGGCAGCAGGAATCAATTATAGAATTCATCCATCAATTAAGGAGGAATAACACCAGAAGAGGAATTGTACAGCAGACGCAGACTTCATGCACAGACGTGTTTGTACTGTCAGCCCAGTAGAAACAAAGCTGCCTGCACATTCTGCATATATTAATTACGTTGTCTGGATTTTAATCCAGGTTTATCATGAGTTACTGATTGTTCTACTCGTATGTACAGGTTCATGTTTGGATCCACACCTCTGGTTTAGACACAGACTCCAGAGTTTATGTGTGATAATCATATTCCATCTCCAGGCGTTGCTCCAAAAATGACTCTGCAGAAACAAATCAACACCAGGTTCCAAATCTTGACAGCTTTACCGTGAGAACCGACAGGTAAGTTCCTCCTCCAACCTGCTCTGGTGAGGCTTGAGAGGAGGTGTCACTCTGTCTGCTGCCATGTGCCTGGACAGCTCATTTATGTGTCTCTCTGCTGGCTCTTAAACCACAATTATTACCAGCTGCCAGAGTGCTGTCACCATGGCAACATTTTCCTTCTACCCATCAGCACTATTTATGGTGTCTGTGAGAACAGAGTTTAAAAAAAAAGGTGAAAGATGTTTGAAAAGTAGCTTGTGCAGATGATTAAGCATGTGTGTCACTGGTTTTAATATGAGCGGTCAAGGCTTTTATCTTTGACGTGTTTTAGTTTACGGCTTTGCTGCTGGTTTTACATAAACATGAGCAAGAAGCTGAGCCAGTTTGTCTTCTATCGAAGAGTCTTGTGATTCTTAGCTGATGGATTGTAGAACTGGTTAATCGCTCGCTGGGTTTTTTGGAATGCACCGTGTGTGTAACAGGCTAGAACATCTCTGCCACAAATTAACCACTGAAACTAAACTTTGCACAAAAACAGCAGCCACGAGGTGAACCGAGTGAAACTGCTCAGACTTTTTGCAGCATTTGAGACCACTGTAAATCATGTGTACTACAACATTCGATCAGTAGAGGTGTTTTTGTTTTGTTCAGTGTTAAGATAAACAAAAAAAAAATCATGTATCCTCTTGCCAACTCTTTAAATACGACACCTAAAAGCTCAGAGTAAGTTTTTCATGGTTAAATCCTGCTCAGACTGTCTCATCTTGCAGCACTTTCCAACTCTGTTGAAAGAAATCAGAAGCTTTGGAGAGGAGGAAAAAATTTTATCCTTTTTTCTGTCTCAAGCCACAAAAAATAACTAACTGGAAAAGCCATTTAAAAAGGAATGTGTTTTTAGTCAAACAAATTCTTCACTTAAACCCCACAGACACACACACATGCCTGAAACTAACCACAACCTCCTTTTCAGCACAACAATCTAAAACCAACAAGTCGTGGAAACATTTTTTCTGAGCCTGTGGAGCCTGAAACATTTGTATCAGAGCTGCACAGGAATTCATGGCACTGCTTCACCTGGATGTTTTTACAACCATCAAAAAATGAGCTGTGTTTGATTGGCAGCTCCTGAAGGGATATTCAGAAATATTCCATAAAATAATCCCTGGTTTGCTCTTACACAAAATACAAAACGTTTCTGATTCTGTCACATGAGTAAGAGACGCACGCAAAAAGTTCAGTTTTCTTCACAACAAATGCAAAAGCACAAATATGTTCAGTCTCTATGGCAACCCCTCTCTTACACTACCATTATGTGTTACTTGTAAACGATTCAAAACCTGGAAGATGAGAAGAGCAATTCACAGGAGAACATGTCTGAAGAGCTTTCAGTCTCAAAACAACAGGCTGAACTAAAAGAAAAGATCTCAGCTGAGATGGAAGAATGGTGAACAGAGGAAATCATCTCCAGTTCTGATCCACTGAAATCCACAAAGGACCAACTTCCGAAAAGAAGAAAAAGAAGTCTTCCGGTTGGAAGAAGATCGGTCGTTTCCTGGGCTTAAGATAAACCAAGTACCAGAAAACGATTTGATCCAGGAGCAGAAATTAAAATCGATCTGCTTCAGCCATGGATGTGACAAATTTCATTTCTTTCTCAATTAAAAACAAGGAGATTTCAAAACACTTAACATCCAATCCCCCAAGGTAAAACAAAAACAACAAAAAACGGGCAGCATGGAGGAGTAACTGTCACCTCGCCTCCTGTCTGAATGGGTTTACTCAGGGTGCTCCGGTTCCCCCCACTCAATCCAAAATCAGGTTCTAAATTCTCCATATATGTGGGAAAACTCCTGAGGGAATTGAAATGTCCTGTTCTATACATAAAGACAATAAAAACAAAAACAACAAAAAATCTTTTAAAAAAAGAGACTAAAATAACGCTCAAAAAATCAAAAACAAAAAAAATCCACAAACAAAAAGACTGAAAATATGTTGAAAAGACAAAAATAAACTAGAATGAAATCAATGCCAATTGATACTTCAATATCATACACTAACTGACTAGCATAAGCTAACTAGTATCAGCTCAGTGACAAGCATAGGCTAACTGATTAGTATCAGCTCCGTGATTGCCACAGTCAATCTGATCTTTAACTAATTAGTTTATGCTATGTGGGATTAATAGCTTCTTTGTACTGATTAATATAGGCAGAAATATAGGCGGGAATATTAAACACTCATTTATAGAGTTTATCAGCAACAAAAGTTGATTTGGGGGTTAGTTGCACTTTAAAAATGTTAGGGCCAAGTAACAACTCTAGGTTGCGCCCTGAAAACCAGGCCAAAAATATTATGTGCACCCCTGATTATAGTCTAGTTTAATATTATAAGATAACCGATTAGTATAAACTAACTGTTTAGCAAAAGCAAGTTCAACGTGATATGCTAGCAAAACCAATAACCATTATCAGCTCTGTGATTAGCATAAGCTAGTTATTTACTATAAGCTATTTTAATGACATAGGTTTGTTCAATCTCAAATTAGTTAAATATCATAAGCTTACAGATACACACATAAGTTAAATAATTAGCATAAGCTAACCGAATAGCATAAGCTAACTGATTTACCTAAATAATTTTGTTCGATATGATAGGTCAGTTAGTTAGCATATGATAATGGAACATTATAAGGAGCAGCACTGACCATCTTGTGTCCTCACTGGGGGCTGAGTTTGATGGTGGGGGGAGGGGGAAACTGATGAGGGATAGCCAAAAGCAAATCAAATGTGGAGAAATCCCCAGAAGTGACAAAGATATACAGATAATAAGACAAATAATGAAAAAAAACTGGCGGCAAAAAGAAATGAAAAAGAAAAATGAAATGAAAAAGAAATAGAAAGGAAAGAAGAGAAGAGAAAAAGAAACAGTAGTCATAGTGACACACACTCATGCTGCTCCATCCCCGATTGAGACAATATAATCAGGTGGATGTGAGCACAAAATCCACCCAGTGTGACGACGATTAGTCGAGACACAAACATATGCAACTCGATTCACTCTAATTCTCAAATCACGTGTGTGCTTATGAGAGCGTGAAAACAGGTGCTTCACATCTCTGGATGTATCAGTGTTGCCATGGTAACGCCGGCCACAGCCTTAGGGTTAATGGTTCAGCATGAGAAACTGATCCATCGTCCCTAAATGGGGATATTGAAACTGCATAATTTACAAAGCCCCCCATCGTTTTCTCCCTCTCACTCATGTTACAAGCAGGTTTGTTGTATCTGAACACAAGATCATGATCAAGAAACAGAAACTGAATCTGCACGCTGAAACAATTATATCGATCCCTACTGAGGACACGTGAAGGGAGTATGGAACACTTTTACGATCTGAGGTGATTAAAGGTACAGTATGTAAGAATAAAAACAGTGAAATACTGACACAACAGTTTAATGTCCCACCGATGTTGAAAATAAAGTCACATTGTAACAGATCTCAATCTCGGCCGGCTGGGTGGTCGCTAGTTTCTGTCATTTTAAAAAAGCTAGCCCGGACCGTAATCATTATTTACACGTCCAGACTTCCTGGTTCCATAACGAATCACATGTGAGTCTGCAAGGCTGCCAAGTCTTCAACACAAGCAGTTACAATTCCACAACAACCAGCAGCAAAAAGTAAGAAACCACCGCATCCAACTGAGCAGCCAAGCTGCATGTGATGGGGC
Source organism: Pachypanchax playfairii (assembly GCA_006937955.1). NCBI lineage: Eukaryota > Metazoa > Chordata > Actinopteri > Cyprinodontiformes > Aplocheilidae > Pachypanchax > Pachypanchax playfairii. The sequence continues at coordinate 1,036,417 of SSNP01000031.1, forward strand.
GTTCAAACGTACTTAGGAAAACTCAACGCTGAACAAATAGGCCTTCAGACATTCCCAAAAATTGAACAAATACAAAAGAAACTAAAGGAGGATCAACATCAGAACTGGCAACAGAAAGATCAGGGAAGGGAGGGGGTGAGTGGCTGAGAGCGGAGGGTTTTTTTTTTCTACATGAACTGCGGATTCGGATTTGACAACAAGGTCTAATTCTTACATACTGTACCTTTAAAATAGATCCAACAGCCAAAACAACCAAATATTTCACTCTGACAGTAACATTTACACATATTCCAGGCTCATATTTTTTGTAACATCACACAAATGTAAATCCTGAACAGCAGCGCCATTGAAGCAGCAACATGTGTTCCATGTCTTCATCATCACTGAAAGAGATCCTGTAATCGTTGCATGACCCTCTCTGACCTCTCTGAGCCATTACAGTCCACAGAGGCTCTTGTGCACATGTGCAGGGATTGTGTAAACACTTGTGCACGTCTGTTAAATCGGCCTCGAGGTAATGCTGCACATCCTCATGGGAAAGCCTCATTTCCTGCTTTCCTCTGCTCGTTTTTAAGCACATGACTGACCTGGAGATTTCTGGAATCTTGAGGATGTTTTTCTAACATGCAACTGAACCGGATGCTGCTGCATTCAGACTGAATTAATGTCAAAATGAAATATTATCACAGGCTCGAAATGTGAAACAACAACTTCCAGAAACACTGGATATATTTTCCACCACAAATATGCTTTGTGTCGAATTGATTAATTTTAGCACAACTGTGTCTCTTGGATAATAAAAAAAGAAAAAAATCAGGATAGACTTTAGCTACTTTGTGGAATCCCAAAGCAATTAAATAAACCAGACAGGCGTGACATCTAAATATGTTAATGGAAGCAAGAAGCATGGGAAAAAAACATGGATTGATTCCAGGAACTGTCACTCACACTGTATGAGTGGAAACTCTAACTGGGGAAATGGAGATTGACTTGAACTCTGGGAATCTGTGGATTTTTCGAGCGGACGCAACGTTCTTACTGAGAGCGTGAGCGCATCTCGATTTTTAAAGTTTCTCCTCATCAGCCTCAAAGGAAGGGAAAGTATTAAACAGATTATTCACCACCAAATCGACTCCCTTGCTGTCACCTTGAGATGCAGATTAGCGGGATTGAGATCCTCATTATTCAGTCATTCCTCCACGATGAGCTTAGTATCTGCAGGCATTATTAGGATGAAGAGAGGACATTTGTTGTAAAATCTTTTAATGAGATGCAACAGATGCCTGTAAACGAACAGGTTCTGTCTCGCTCCATTGACTGCGTCACTGAACCAGAAGGCGTGTCTCAGAAATATAACTGGGCTCGAACCACAACAAGGGTAAGCCCATTAGAAGACCTGTGGGCGGAGCAATAAGATCATCTGTATTTAAGGTGAAAGTCTGGCTTGCTGATGTTTGGAGATGTTCGCTCTCTTGTCCTGTCAGTTCAAACCTTTTTCTTTTTTTCTCATGCAAACCTCGACCGGCGAGGATTTCACCTGCGGCTTTAGGTGTACTTCCTTTTCCCCCCCAAGAACAAACAGTTCATTCATTCCCAGCTGTATGATTTGCTTCTGAGTGTAGCTCAGTTCTCACTCTCTTTCTCCTTGTCTTGATCCCTTTTTAAGCTCCTGCTTTCACATTTAAGACCAGACAGTTGCGCATTCAGCCGGTCTGCTTCCTCATAACGATATGGTAAAATATGGAAGCCTGCAGCGCCTTAGAGCACATCTACAATCAGCAGCGGCAGCGGGGGGTCGGGGTGGACAGCTGGGGGGAGGAATTTTGGACCAGAGGATAAATGGCAACCTCCATAAAAAAGCGAGGTGGGGGTCAGTTTTCACAACCTTCAGACAGCAATTTTGAGGCATCTGGGTCAATGCCCATCACCCTTTTTCAGGTTGATTTCTCATCCCAAAAACAGGAACGTTCTTTTTGAGAGGAACGTCTGATCAGTTTAAGATAAATTATAAGCCAGACACAAGTATCCAGATTAGATTAGCATTAACAGAACGCAGGTCCAAAGGTTTACCTTAAGTTTACATAACACACGTAGTTACTGTGTTACTGTTAAAAAAACAAGTTGCAGATCCTGAAAATTGGCTAATTCCCTGTGAGTGATGAGTTTTTAATTTCCAAGTATAAACTGACTGTGTGATAAAGAACTAAACAGTACTGACACTCAGTGTGGTTCTGTTTATGATAAGGTGTTTGATTTTACACGTTTCAGTATTTTATGATAAATAAATGCTTCACGATGTGATGCTGTAATACTGCACATGACCTGGATCGCCTCAGTTTGGAAAACAAATATGGTTCCTGCTATGTTTAAAATCCCTGACATCTTACTACAGTCCCCATGACAACTCAACCAAAAGACCTCGCAGAGACCCTCCATGTTTTTTTCCTCATCGTCATCCAGCAAAACACAGAAATAAAGATTCACGATCTCGAATTTGCAGGAGAGACATAAAAGGAACATATTAGGCTGGATTGAGCTCTAAAACACCCCCCTTTGGTTCTGATTAGACCACTCAGACGGAATCTGCTGTTTGTGTTTCCAAGAAATGAAATAAAGCCAACATGCACATTCATTAAATAAACCATTGTTCCTTTAAGCTAGCAGTATTTCAAGCTGGTCATTTGCCAGCTGAATGACAAGCACACAATCGAACACCCAACCGAACCCGCATCGTACAGCTGATACTCCATTTGTCGACACGTTTCCTGGTAGATTCAAGAGCTACATGAGCTGGAGGGCCAAACTGTGTATAACAAATAGATAACATGGTGGAATTTGTCTCTGTGAAAAGGCAGAGGCTGTCACAGTCCTCCTCGGATCAGTTAATGGGGGTGGCTCAGTGTGTCCCCAGGGGACAGATGAAATTAAATGAACCAGCTGAATGTGCACCAGAGCAGTAAACACAATGCCTGCTGGTGGCAGACAATCTGCTGTCAGTCACACACATGTGCAGTTATTTACACGCATACACACATTTGGGAATTCTGATTCAAAAATACATAGAAGTCTGTATGGATGCACCCTCAGAGGGATATAAACCAATTAGCAAGCACCGGACAGGAAGGTGGAGGAGTGATGGAGTGAGAGGTTATTAAATCTGAGACTCAGAGACACATTCACACTCAGAGTCTCTGAAGGAAGCCGAGGAAGTCCAGGGTAAATCCCTTCTGACAGACAGACACGAAGACATGAGACAGATCAAGTAAAGACGTGAGAGACTAGGTGAAGATGTGAGAGACAGACCCAGTGAAGACGTTACTCTTCAGGACCAAATCGATTGGGTCGATTAAAAAAAAAAACGGAAAGTCGTTTTTGTATTATAAGATAATCAATATGTTGGTGTTGAATATCGACGTTTCGATGAATGGCTTTAGGGGAAGAGTGGCTGACTGCCAACTGAAGGGTTGCTGGTTCGATCCCTGAACCCTATCTCACTTCATCCTAATCCAGTCACCAGAGCTCTAAAGTAACTTTTTTTAACCAGCCGTTGTGGCTGGTACATTTTGAAACTTTTACCAGCCAATCAGAATTTTCACTGGAGAATTTTATATTTGGAGAAAATAAACCAGATTATGAACAACTGAATAACATTTAATCCCACAAGTTCATTGTGTATATTTGAACATGTAAAGAGTGGGTGGTACCCGCCAAAGTGCATTTTAACCCGTATTTGGCGGGTTGGCAGGTGTTAATCTATAACCCTGCCTGTCATCATTAAACGTTGGTTATAAGCTGAAATAATTCATAAGTGAATGAAAAATACAAGTTCTGTGAGACTTTTTGGTGAGGTGGACATGTTTTAATCAGGCCAATAATAGGAAAAATGTGCACAAAGATATTTTTACAATCGAAGAAGAAGATATCAGTTTAAAATAACATCTGTAAACAAGAAATACGATTCCCACCTTTACCTGGTACGTTACACTTTAAGAACTTCTTACCAGATAGTTGGATAAACGTGTTGTTTTGATCTTTAAAACAGCTGAAATCAGCTGCTGATACTTAAAACTGAACACACCACAGTGCACAAACTCATCTAAATTCTCTTCCCTCCTGGGTCACTCTAGAAATCAAGACTAATTATATTACAGCATTTGTATATTTTACCTCAATGCTACAAACTGCAAACTCATATTAGGTCATTAGCAGAACTCTGGACACAGCACAAAAATCCTTTTCTCTTAATGTAGCTCAGAGTTCAACGTGTAAAACGACATACAACGACATAAAACTGTGTTAATTCCCTTTAGAGATGTTAACACAAAACTCTACTCAGTAAAGTCTGAGTTTCCTTTCAGCAAGAAACAACATCGGACTTAAAAAAAAGTTTCGAATTGCAATCATTCTTTTGAAGATCAAGAGGGAGATAAAAAGCCAAACAGATTACAGTCAGCTGTGACGGAGAGGAGCATGAAATCATCTCTTGAGGAGGAATTACCAGCGTGAACAGGGCCAGAGAAAAGATTTACTCTAAGCTGTTTCATCACAAAAACAACATGTGCAATCCTTTCAATATTAACACATTTGTTGTATAAGACTTCCTAGAAATCCAAGATGACTGAATTTAAAACAGATTGTGAACTTTAAATCCAAACGTGAGGAAGAAAACCACAACACGAGTCAAGTCAGTTAAAAATGAACATAGTGAGTGTTTGTGAGTGGGGGGGGGGGTCAAAATATGATTTAAAAACTAAAGACATGTTTACTCACTCAAGCACAAAAGCTAAAAGGAAGAGAGAGAACAGAGTTCCCCGTGGAATCACAGGAATGTAAACAGGCAACACACACACACTTTCAAAAGTGCCTCTTTAAAGGTCGTGAGACAAGGGCCACATCTGGAAAAAGATGCCCCACAGAACACTGAAAGTTTGTGTGACTGTCTTCTAACTTTCCCCCATCTGACTGCGTCCTCCAAAAAACTGCATGCTGGGAAAGATGTCAACCTTTTCTTTTGTCTGTGTGTAAAATGTTGCAGCGTTATGGGTCACAGTGAAGATCACAATGTGTTACACTCGCACATATTTTATACAGTGAGTTACTGTGGAAAGGTGTGTTGCAGAAAGCTGTTTGAACTTCAGTTTGGAGAAACAGAGATTAGCTTCAACCGGTTTGGCCTTTAAATGTCTCGTCACATCAAAGCTAGTTTTAAAATGAATCACTGCCGTTTTAAAACAACTCTAATCTCAAAAATCTCATCACAGCACATGTAAACACTATTACTTTACATGATTATTTGCACCAGAATTTGACATGAGTTAGCTAGCTGCTGCCCTTTGAGTGCAGCCTGGGTCTCTTCCAGCTGGAATCTTCGTATTTAAGTCGGAATATCCATGTAATGTGAAACTGGTGGTGACGTAAAGGTTTATGTAAACAGTATTAGAATATAATAGAGTTTGAATTGTTAGGTTTTCCAAAGACTTTTCACCGAAATGCACATCAAACGATCTGAACTTTTTCTTTAAGATGCACTTCAGCTTTTGGGCACCTGCTTTAAATATATAAATGTATCATAGTTGAACGTTTTCCAGCTGAATCCAGCTGGTTTCGACACTTTCTCAGTCATTCGACACTGTGGATTTGTTATTAATCTTACAGTCCACATAACCACCTGCTCTAAAACACTTTTTGGGTCGTGAGAGGATTATTGTTACAATGACGCTGCAGCGTGTGGTCCACCAGTCCTGGGGGGTCCACAACTGGGTCAAATTGCTGCTTCACATCAAAACGAATTTCACAATAAAAGCATGCAACAGTAACACTTAGCACTGAAATCCACAGGGAGGCTTTTTATAATTAATTAGCAGGAACAGGTCTAGACAAGTAAAAGTAAACAGTAGCTGTTTTCCTGTGTTTTGACTTCTCCTGGTTATTTTTGCTATTCAGCTTAGCAGATGTACCCCCCACCCTCGATCTATGTCTGGGTACCACAATTATTGTTCTTCTGACAGGCTGCTAATAAAACAGCTGGTTGCAGCCCTTGTTATTGTGGTTAAACTGGTCGTAACTCCTTCAAAGAAACAAAAGCAGGCTAACCGACAGTTAAAGTTTTCCTTCGGGAGGGCGGATTCCTGTCATTTAAAACTTCAAATTCTTTTCTCAGCAGGGAAAGAGACCACTCTCATTTCAGCTTTGAAGTTTTTTTTTAGCGCACTTGCAGAAGTGGCCCCAAAGATGCTGACACGTTTGTTTCATTCTGAAACACAAGCAAGACGAGAAAGAAAACAAATCGGAAGAAATATGACGACCACAGGACAAAACAATCTTTCAAAAATCCTAACCCAACGATTAATTAAAAGATTCGTCCTGACACTCTTTTTTTATATCCCAGATTAAAAATATAAAATCACATGATAGCTATAAGGACTGTTTTATTAGAATTTTTAAGCTGAGAGGACTTTTGTGTAAAACTGCTTGGAAAAAGTGTTTTACATCCCCAAAAACAGAACTGATTCTGGAAGTTTAAAGCAAAAACAGCATGTGGTCTTATTCTGTAAGACGTTCTACAGTCTGATCTGGGTTCTGGTCTCCTGGATGCCAGACTGTCACAAGTTTGGCTTCAGTTACCATTTTCCTCCTTGTTTCTAAAGTCCAGAGTCACGTCAGCTTGTAAAGGCATCACCTGCCCGCTGCTGCTGCTAAATTTATTAGATTTTCGGCTAAAGAATAGAAACTGCTGATCGAAAATTTCAGTTTTACTTCTCTAAAAATCTGTTTTCCAATCATAAAATCTCATTTTTTTCCCATTTAATATAATTTTATTACACATCTATAGGACTTTTCTATAAGATTAATGAAAACTTTTATTTTCATTTTTTAAAAATCATTAAATCATTACAGCAACTGATTTTAATTTGGATAAAGAAAATGAGATTGTAATTTTAATAAATTCTCTAAATGACATTTTCTCTTGCTTTGTTATACGTCTACAAGCAGATAACACTTACTAGTACAACTATAGTATTTTAAATCTCATTGATTTTTATTTTGCTTCAAGAGATAAAAATTTTGTTGTATTTTAATAGTTTTCTCAATAAAACTTATAGTTTTTCAGGACATTAACAGTTAATGGGCTCAGTTATTGCACCAGAATCTTAAAATCATAATAAATTGACTTTTAAGTCACCACTGTACTGACTAAAATTTTAAGACAAAAAAAAAACAACTTTTATTTACAATACAGGAACGTCCGAATCAGAAATCACTAAATAAATAATAATAATAAATAGATTATAATACCTTAAGATAAAAGCAAATGTTTTAGGTGGCTAAAAATGAAAGCTCTTTTAAGTCATAGAATAATATTCTTGTTGTCTTATGCAAAGATTAACCAATGTTGTGCGGGGGGGGAAACCTTTAAAGGCCTTTAAAAGCGTTATTTGACTGCTCAAATAATCCTCTTAGTTTGCTCAGGTGTGGCTGATGCCAGTTATTATAAAACTGGCAATGATCAGCCCAATTAATCATCAGTCAACCAATCAACTGGTCTACCAGCAAGAGATGGACATCAAAACCCAGAATGCAAACGATAAATTTGAGAACTGAAACAAATACATTCATTTTTGTGTGAAAGAGGAAGTATAGAGTGCTGAAGTCCATCTGAATTTTATTACTGCCGTTAGTCAGCTGAATTGTTCTTGTGTTCAGTAGCTGACTGATGCTAATGTGTGAGGCAGCAGTCACGCATGAGGGTAACATATTTGTGATGCCATGACAAACATTCAGTCATGAAGAGAAGCTCGTTAACATCCCTTCTGATGTCAAACCTCACCGGGTCTCGTTATCCCCTGGCAGGCCGCCCAACGCCCGACCAGCGCGTCTCCAGTAATGAGCTGTAAAAACATCTCAACGTCCTCGAAGACCGCCGGGACACGCCAGCTACAGTGGGGCAAAAAAGTATTTAGTCAGCCACCAATTGTGTAAGTTCTCCCACTTAAAAAGATCAGAGAGGCCTGTAATTTTCATCATAGGTATACCTCAACTATGAGAGACAAAATGAGGAAAAAAAATCCAGAAAATCACATTGTCTGATTTTTAAAGAATTTATTTGCAAATTATGGTGGAAAATAAGTATTTGGTCACCTACAAACAAGTAAGATTTCTGGCTTTCACAGACCTGTAACTTCTTTAAGAGGCTCCTCGGTCCTCCACTCGTTACCTGTATTAATGGCACCTGTGTGAACTCGTTATCAGTATAAAAGACACCTGTCCACAACCTCAAACAGTCACGCTCCAAACTCCACTATGGCCAAGACCAAAGAGCTGTCAAAGGACACCAGAAACAAAATTGTAGACCTTCACCAGGCTGGGAAGACTGAATCTGCAATAGGTAAGCAGCTTGGTGTGAAGAAATCAACTGTGGGAGCAATTATTAGAAAATGGAAGACATACAAGACCACTGATAATCTCCCTCGATCTGGGGCTCCATGCAAGATCTCACGCCGTGGGGTCAAAATGATCACAAGAACGGTGAGCAAAAATCCCAGAACCACACGGAGGGACCTAGTGAATGACCTGCAGAGAGCTGGGACCAAAGTAACAAAGGCTACCATCAGTAACACACTACGCCGCCAGGGACTCAAATCCTGCAGTGCCAGACGTGTTCCCCTGCTGAAGCCAGGACACGTCCAGGCCCGTCTGCGGTTTGCTAGAGAGCATTTGGATGATCCAGAAGAGGATTGGGAGAACATCATATGGTCAGATGAAACCAAAATAGAACTTTTTGGTAGAAACTCAACTTGTCGTGTTTGGAGGGGAAAGAATGCTGAGTTGGATCCAAAGAACACCATACCTACTGTAAAGCATGGGGGTGGAAACATCATGCTTTGGGGCTGTTTTTCTGCAAGGGGACCAGGACGACTGATCCGTGTAAAGGAAAGAATGAATGGGGCCATGTATCGTAAGATTTTGAGTGAAAACCTCCTTCCATCAGCAAGGGCATTGAAAATGAGACGTGGCTGGGTCTTTCAGCATGACAATGATCCCAAACACACCGCCCGGGCAACGAAGGAGTGGCTTCGTAAGAAGCATTTCAAGGTCCTGGAGTGGCCTAGCCAGTCTCCAGATCTCAACCCCATAGAAAATCTCTGGAGGGAGTTGAAAGTCCATGTTGCCCAGCGTCAGCCCCAAAACATCACTGCTCTAGAGGAGATCTGCATGGAGGAATGGGCCAAAATAACAGCAACAGTGTGTGAAAACCTTGTGAAGACTTACAGAAAACGTTTGACCTCTGTCATTGCCAACAAAGGCTATATAACAAAGTATTGAGATTAACTTTTGTTATTGACCAAATACTTATTTTCCACCATAATTTGCAAATAAATTCTTTAAAAATCAGACAATGTGATTTTCTGGATTTTTTTTCCTCATTTTGTCTCTCATAGTTGAGGTATACCTATGATGAAAATTACAGGCCTCTCTGATCTTTTTAAGTGGGAGAACTTACACAATTGGTGGCTGACTAAATACTTTTTTGCCCCACTGTATATAAAATCAACTTGAAGTGTGGAGAGGGAAGGCTTCAGAGATGACACACGGAGGATACACACATGCTGATTACCCCGGATGACTGGATGTGAGATCGGAGGGTATTAGTGTCATTTTTAACATTTGACAACAGGTGTTGTGTCTAAAGTGGTTTAAGCTGCATTGAATGCCATAAAAGCCAGTCAGTGGAGGCAGATGACATCCACACACAATCCAGAGAGTCTCTCGTGGGTGTGTGCTCAATCACTGTACCTCTCCCATAATCCTTTACTTTGCAAAATGACACAGTGGGCAGACATATCCTCTCTGCTGGCGCCTTCAACCTCCACTCCTTTCCTCCCTTTCTCTTTCTGTCTCTCTCACACACACTTTCTTCCGCACATACATGTTCTCTGCAACCACAACACATCTCTGAACACCCCATCCCAGTGGATCTCCACTGCTTACACACACTAACAATAAATCAAACAGCCTGCTAGAAAATAACTCCATCATAAAGCAACAGTAAACGAAAGCACAACCGGGAGTGAATAGAATCTAAATTTACGACATTATCCAACTACTAAATAAGACTAAATGAATGTTTTTGTTTTGTGTCGTGCTGCGGGAGATGATTTCATGGTGCGGTTGCCTTCTGTCTCTCAGGAAGCAACACGCCCTGTTTGTGTTGCAGGATAAAACACAAAAAAGGATTCAGAACTTCAGAATTCTTTAGTGATGGATGAAGTTTCTAATTTGAGTCAATTTGCACGTTATTACCCAGCTGTAGCAGTTTTTTTTTTTATTTTAGAATGATTCAGATTAAAAGTATTGTTTCCTGCTGAGAAAATTCACAATACTAGGATACAAATACTCACCAAACAGGTTCTTCCTGTTATTTATCTCAGTTTTTCTACTGCACCCTCAACCCACACTCTATACATCACAACAAATTTCCATAAAGATCCTGCCAACAACAGCACTGCGTTATAGGCCCTGAACTGTTACGGCTCTCTTGGACACGCCACGCTCACAAGGCCTTAGAAGACACAACATATTGTTTCAGACGGCGTGCAATACTGTCTGGCATCCGGCCATACTTGTTGATTTAATTTGTGCACAGTCGACCAACAATGTGAAGCACAGTCAAGACAGCTCTATAAAATTAGATAAGCTCTCCTAATGCTCACTTTTCAGCCTTCGGTGGATCCTGCATGAGAGCTTGAAGTGAACCAGCAACATCGACATGACAACAAATAGGATTTGAAATTTCTGGAGCAGCGTCTGTTTTGTTGCAAACACACAGCTGAGAGCTTTAGGTCCTAAACCTTTTTTTTGTTTGTTTGACAGAACATGAAATAAAAAAAAAAATAAAAAAAACTCGGCTGACAGCTGTTGAGTATCTAATCTCTGTATCTGAAAGCAGAAAATCATACATTCTTGTGGCTTCACTCTGCAGACACAAAGCCCTTTTGATGGGTGTGTCATCTGACTGTAGAGTTTGTGTGGCTGGAGGCAGCCATTACGGCTTTACAACTCCAAATATTATGTGTAATGAGTAATAGAGGATTGTTAGCGGTGCTGCTTTCAGTGTTCAGTGTACTTAATAAGAAGGCATGTCCATCCTGTCTGATTGATTAGTTATCGAGGAGGCTGAGGGCCAAGGATGATTACAGTAGCTACGTTTACATGGGCACATTTAATCAGAATAAACGCCCAATCGGATAAAAAAGACGTCATGTAAACATGTCAACCCGAATGTTTTGATCCGATGCAGCCTGATCCGAAAGAAATTTACTTCCGATCGAGAGGGGTGGTTTTGTCCGATCTCCATTCGGATAGACGTGCATGTATACACCCATTCGGAAAGAAAGGGTGAAAAGAGCCCTTTGCGCATGCGTACAACTTCAGCGTGACGTCTTTCCACTTTCGCAGACTCAAGTAGAAAACATAGCGGGAAGTAAACAGAAGTGGTCTGCTGGTGCAGTCATCCTGTCATCCTGCTCTCCTCTCCTGTGGCGGAGGAGCAGTAGCAATATGTATTCAGCCTCTAGCTTGGTTAATGCGACCAGTAAAAACCCAAACATAAAGGTAATCACCCGCAGAAGGTTCATATTGGGGAAAACGTGAGTCAGCTCGAGCACACGATGGGGCGGGAAAGACGTGCAGAAAGGACGGAGTTTGTTTACTTTTTTTTCTTCCCCCGGAAAGACAACTCGCTGTGCGCATGCTCAACTCATTTAACCTGATTGAGTGCTTGGTGCATGTGTACTCATGGCATGATCAGATCATTTCAGTTAGTGTCCATGTAAACAGGGATTTGGGAATTCAGATCGACCAAGATTTTAATCAGATTGGGTAAATTTGGCGCATGTAAACGTAGCCACTGTGTGTGTATGTGAGTGAGGAGCTTTAACACATCTGCATGCTTGTAAAATAAAAGGTGCAAGTCTAATTAAGGAATAGAGTCAAAATAGGATTAATTTCCGTCTCAGTTTCAAAGCTATTCGAGGAACATGAAGTGAGTTAGTCTTTATCTTACTAGAAGCTAAATTTAAAGCCAGAGATAAAGATCTAAAACAGTCATAACATAGTTTGTTTTTGTGAAGAGTTATGACCAATAAGTTTCAGCTTCATGCCAAGTTTATCACACAAAATCAGGCTTTCAGTACTCTGTTTACAACTGCATTGATTTTTACTGTGAATCATTAATAAGGAAATGGATCATTTCCCATTATTGACTGCTGAGAGAAACATCTCAAACCTCTCATTTAACCTCAGTGATGTCAGTGACATCAAAGACTAAAGAAAAACAGGTTCATTTATCAGCCAATTTATTAAGCCGATTTTTGTAGAAATGCACCAGAGTATTAAAGGTGGATTGAATGTATGAGTATGTGACAAAAGGCAGTTATAAAGTTAGAAAGATGTGGTCAGTGGATCAGATAACAGGTACACGCCATGATCAAAAAGCTATGACAAGATGTGAACACTGAGTCAGTCATTATCTGTACCCGCTTGGTCCTTTTCAGGGTCGACAGGGTGCCATCCAATAGGGCCACATCAAGTCAACCAACCAATCAAACACATTCACATCAAGAGCCGCCAGTTAACCTCAAGTCTCCTTTCCACTGGACGCGTCAGCAGCGCTCAACGTTTTGCTCGCGCAATCAGCAGTGCGTCCCTTCCTGAGCGCATCACACGTGTAAATCACTCGCGTAGCGTCACATCCAGCTGGTCCTGGAAGATCATGAAATCTCATGAGAATAGCGAAAACGCACGTGATTTCGTCAGAGCTCACAACAACAAGCAGGGAGAAAGACAACATGTATCCAGAAGGTATGTGGCTTATTTTCACACCAACTACGGACTTCAAATCCGTCACAGGTGCAAGAAAATCCGCACGTGTCCTTTTATTTTGAAACTTCTGGGTACGGATGCATGATTTCCTGTCTGGTCCAAACTAAACTGCTGAACTTGACACGTTTTAGAAGAGTAAAAAATAGAACTGCTGCGTAATGCTCGCGACACTACGCTTCTGGGGCGCGTCTCATGCGCGCAGCTGCGCGCGTAGTGGAAAGGGTCTGATTGACTTTAATGGCGGCTATCAGTCGCGTATTACACGTCACTAATGTTGCGCGCTGCTGACGCGTCCAGTGGAAAGCAGGGGTCATGCAGGTTTTTGGTCTGAGGGAAAAAGCGGCCACACATGCAACACCAACTGCACCACCGTGCAGAAGAGACAACTGAAATATGATCTGTGAGCAAAAGAGTAGCAGAGAATATATACAGACATGGATCATGAACACTATGGTGTGTTTATGGACTAAAAAAAACATTAAAAATCTGATTTGACAAGACAAGACTAAAACGGATCAATTTTAGAGTTAAATTTATTAATGAATCCCTAGATTTTGGTGCTTTTTAAGCAACTAGTGCTGATCACACCTGAGAATATTAAGCAGATTATAAGTTGAGCAAATCAGTGATGTCCACCCGACAACCTGTCATCAGTGCAGCACGGCGCTTTCTTTCAGCACAACACTAGCAAACCTACATAAAGTCATATTTAACTGAAAGATGTCATCATAATCATCTGATTATTTTCTAATAACTATAAGACAGCTCCTTTTTGACTGGGTGAAAAATGGCTTGTTTTGTCTAGTGACTAAGCATAGAGTGTCCTGGATTTCCTACATACGGTCACTTTCCAGTCGAAGCTGCCACTGGTTCCCATCCTCACCTCAATCTTCCTACTTTCACAATTCTACTTCCACAAAAAGTCTGAAAATGACTCATTTAAAGCAAAGCCTTTACAAAGTTCTGTTCTTTTGTTTTCAGAGACTCCTACGTAGGATCGATTGTTCAGAGAAACGTTTTCACTTTTTTTTTTTCACAAAATAAAATAAATCAGGAGGTAAATTTCTCTTTTTTCTGCTCCTGTCTCGTCTTTTGTTCTCCCTCATTTCATTTTTTCCATCTACAGCTTTTTGTTCTTTAACACTTCCTTGTAATCCTCCATGTTTCTCCACCATTTTCTCTCCCTTCTTCTTGACTTCCCTCTCCACTTCCTCTTTTATCATACACAGTTATGGGGCCTGTCTGTGGTTTAAAACCCTTTTTATGTTGCTGCTCTGTGTAGCTCAGCAAAGCACCCTGCTGCGGTGGGTCTGTTTAGTTTTTAGGTTCACATCACTTCCTTTTCAAAAAAAAATAAATCCTTTCACGACTCTCTTAGATCACTTCTTTAACCAGAAACTGGATGGTGAGCCCCTTTTATCTCGCCCTGCTTTTGTTTTTGATCTCCAGTTAAGAAAATTTGTCGCTGCCGGAGATTATAAAGTAAAAGCGTTGTGTAAGAACTGAGGGAACACTTTACAATCAGGGAGCGACTCTAATCTTTACTCTAAATTCCAGAATAATTCTTGACTACAGTTTATTTAAAACATGAAAACACACTCTTTAAAAAAAAAGTTTACATATTTTCATTGTTTGGAATTTCTTCCTTTAAAAATCATGAACAAATGTCCAAGAGGAAGTCAAAATACTTCCAACTTTCAGTTAAAATCATGACAACTTAATGAGTTTTCATGAACAAATGAGAACAATTTAATGCAGAAGTATTTTAATGCCAAAGAAAATTACCTTTCAGCATAAACATCTGCTCCATTTCCCACTGAGAAAACTCTGTATTTAAACAAGCTGATGTTTAAAAAGTAACACCAGTGAGAGAAAACGTACAAAATGAGCTACAATGCATTTGTTAACCAGGTACATGATGAATTGTTTCACTTTTTATCCAGGAATTCCTAGAAAAACATCTTGACTGACAGTCCAGGAACTGAAAGACTCGTCAGTTCATCATAACAATCGTCTCTTTGTCCGTTCCACTTGGCTCAAACATCTTTTCTCCATTTCTATTTACTCACTCTTTTACAAGTAAATCTGACCGTGTCAAATTTGGTCACTGTATATTTTCTTTGTTTTCCCTTTCTCTAGGTTTTGTCACTGTCATCGTATCTTCCTGGATTGAGACAAATATTTACCATCAGCCAGCAAACACACACAAGTAACCCATTCAAACAGCTCAGCCAGGGCAGAGGCCGAGGAAGGAAGGAGGAGCGAAGGCTGCGATAAACAAAGGGAGACCGAGTAAATTCCCTGAATGACATGAGAATATCATTTAATGATTTCTTTAGGGGATGCAAAGCATATTAAAAACCATTACAGTGCTTTTAATTGCACCAGTCCACAAAATGCTGAATTTAGACACACAAACACGAGTTTCGTTCCACTTCTTCATCCTCACACAGATGCACACTCTGGTGATTTCATATCCTGAAGTCCATTAACAAAAACCTCACTTACTATAAACAATCATCTACAGTAAAGGCTACAGGGCATCTCCAGGGAAAAGCCGAGGGAATTACCCAAACATTTCAGCTGTGCCAGCTGGATAATAGCTTACAACAATTACACACTCAAAGCCAAGAACAAAATCTCAACTGATCGCTTCCTTTATTGTTAATATTG
Organism: Pachypanchax playfairii; assembly: GCA_006937955.1. NCBI lineage: Eukaryota > Metazoa > Chordata > Actinopteri > Cyprinodontiformes > Aplocheilidae > Pachypanchax > Pachypanchax playfairii. The sequence continues at coordinate 1,051,972 of SSNP01000031.1, forward strand.
CTCAGAAATGCAATATTAACATCAAACAGGCTGTTCAATGCCCTGGGAAAAAAAAGAGAGATCCAGGAACTGTGGATTCTACACGACGTGTTAAATATTTAGATAGTTTGAGAAGGTGGTCTAAAGAAAAAAACCTTCACTGTAAAATTGTAAAATAGAAAAGCAGCATATCTTTCATTTGGAAAACTGCACTGCTGCACCAGCAACAAACACTAACAGACAAGCACAGTGGTGGAGGGGTGATGATCTGGGTCGGAACAAACTCTGTAACGGTAATCTGTAATCCTTCTTTGTTTTAGATTGAAGGGGACCAGTCAAAGACATCTAATCATTCAGTGACCAAACTTTTTATACTTGACATTTCACAAAAATAAGAGGAACTACAGTCTAACAAAGTGTTTATATTACAGCATCCACCTCGCCCTAACAGTCACACTCAGATCTACATGTTACCCCTTTGCCTTTCACTTCCCACATTTCTCACTTCTGCTTTCTCGCTAATCCGTCCTTGTTGTGCCACAGTATCCAGTAGTGAGCATAAAATCTGGGTGCAAAAGTGGTTTGAAGAGGCTAAGCATGTTCAATCTGAGCAAGAATATGACATAACTTGTCCATCTATAGCTTCAATGACACTGGTACCAAACGAGATAGCAGGGGTATTTCCTTTTATGAGCCTGTTTGGGAAAGGGGAAGACGGCGGTATACTTTAATTGATAATAATAAGCAGGACATTGTGTCTTTTTATATTTCTGCTTTCAGTCATCACTCTAAAATTACCCAAAAAACTAAAGAGCACACCAGGGGGAAGGGTACACGAAAGAGAAACATGTGATAAAAGCTAAAAGAGGAATGGAAAGCAGACAATTTGAAGGAAAATAGCAAAGGGAGGTTAGAGGAGGACGAGGACTTGCATTGAAGATGAAGAAGTGGAAGAGGTGAAAAAACTGGAGAGAGGAAAAACTAAACTGTGAAAGAGGGTTAAAGAGACAAAAGAAGAGTGGAAAAGAATGTGGGAATGACAGATGTAGATAGAAGGTAGGAAAATGGTGTCAGACAGCCTGAGTTCCTTTATGATAGATGACAGCCAATCATCTGCCAGCACATCTATCACCTGATAACACATAAAGGGAGGAAACAAGCTGATTCAAGCACAGAAAAACAACAAACACACACAAAATGTTACAGATTTATAGAGAGATGGTCACAACTACCCAACAATCAGCACTTTGTGGTTCGTTTTCCTTGATAACCCCCCCTTCACTTCCAAATATAAACCACTGATGAATAGATGACCTTTTCTCTTTATGTACATGATGTTCAACAGCTGACCACAAAAACCAAGCAGCAGCTACTCTGACCTGAGGCTGTATCCTCACAGATGAACTTGCACACATTGAGCTCTGTTTGTGTTAAAGAACATCATCACGCGTTTCAGATTTGCCAGAAGGACGATGTCTTTTGCTTTTGTTTTAAGACCCACTTATTTATTTTACATGTTACGCTCGTTTTACTGAGCAAAGCTTTTCAAAGACAAGGACAGAGATGCAGGCGGGTATAAAAGCCCGACTGCTCCTGTGGAGCAACAGAACGTTCAATCCAATATGGAGGCAGAAACTAGTGGGGAAAAAAAAGATTCAACTCAGGAAACAGAAATTATTCTTACAGAAATAAAACTTGAACATGTTGAACAGAACACAGATAAGACTGATTATGTATGCGAGCAGTATGCAACCAAGTTTTGGAGAGGGATCCACTGTGCAGAGTGCAAGATGCAGATCTCCCATTGGGTGACATAACAGCGACCCGTCCCTGCAGTGTGTGAATAACAAGAGACAGTCCATACACTCTGCTGTCCCATTGCTTCAGCTCACTTTACTCCTCAGCAGGATTTGAAAAATGATCACTTCTTAATACACCATAGGTAAAACTCATACAATTATATCTAAACCATTGAAATATGTTAAAAGTTGTGGTGTGGGGTAAAAAAAGAACGAAAGCCACATTTCTCACCTACAGAGAGGATGTTGCCGTGTGTCCCCACCCAGTTCTGCATGTTCCACTTGACTTAAAAAGGAACAATAAATGCAGGCATTCAGAGCTTGTAATAATATCTAAAAGTTCAAACAAATAAAGATAAACAAAATCCTGGAGTATCAAAAACAGCTGTGATGCTTCTAGGTATGTTTCTATGAAGGTCTGTTGAGTCATACAGGAAGCCTGTTGGAACAAATGACCAAGAAAAGCCAAACATTTGAATTTCTGACTACAGTTTGTTCATTCATTTTTGTGTGAATTTATTTTATTTTATTTTTTTTGTGGCAGGCACATCCTTCCAGACAGAAATCTAAGAAACATTCCAGGCTTTTTTTCTCACTTCCTGTAAACTCTATTACTGATCGGTAAAAAAAAATGTATCAATGTGTTCATGATGTTTACAGGAAGTAAGTCTGATACAGTATGTGAACGCCCTGTAAACTGGTACTTGTAAGTTTAAAAATAACCACAAAAAGCTTTTGACTCATGGTGATACAACTGAGTCTAAGTTTGTCACATCGGTTTTCATCAGAAGATTAATTCGGAATTGAATCGACGTTACATGAATGGTAATCGAATCTGTATTAATAAACTGGATGGTGCACAAGATTAATCTCTTATTTGTTGTGTGAAAAATACAGTCTCTCTGGTTTAGATTTAGAAAAGAAAGTTTATATTTTTTGTATATTAAATATATTTGTGTCCTTAGTTTGAGGACAGAGAAGAGTTTTTCAAGGAAAAGACAAAAAACAGTAATTGCTGAGTACTTCTGTCTTATCAGCACATTTTCTGAAGAAGGACTCAAATTTCCCTGAAGGTTATTTCAGCTAACAGTATTCCTGCTACTTTCTCTGAACACGCCCACCTCGCTGTCCCCCATCTTCCCCTGCAGCACGAAGCAGACAAACACAAGCTGAAACACCCTGTTATCCAGAAGGAAATTGCTAAGGGCCACTGTGAGAAGATAACAGCGTCTGTGTGTCTACTGGAACTGAAAATGTGCACTGATGCAAAACTGGTGCAGAATTGAGGATCTGAGTCCTCAATTTCAATTTGACGTAAATGTCTTGTAGTCGTGTGTTCCCTGTGTTTTAACGAGTTGGAGAGTTTCTCTGGGCGTGATCAGGCAGCATTCCAGAAAACTGCACGTCAAGACAAACGAGTTCATCAATATGTCTGCTGCAGACATATAAGAGTTTCAACTCGCAAGCTTGACATGTTTTTGTTCTGTGCCAAATGGTGTCTTGTCAAAGTTGTGTGTACTTTTTTTTAGATGATCATGGGGTAAGATCACTGTTAAAAATTATTCATCGACAATTCCTCAGAACTAGCAGTTTGTAAACGATTGTTTCTGATGAATCATAAACAAACGTGTCTGTTCTCATGAGAATACAACTTAAAAAGTTCCCACTTTATTACAAAATACAAAATCAAACTGAAAACTGTGATGAGTCACAGGTTTATTATTGGAGCACAGATGCATCAATGTCATTAGTCTTTAAATGTAAATAGTGACTGACCAACAAACAGAACAAAACCAACTAATGTTCAACAGTTTGTTTACTTCTACAACATTAATCATTAATCTGCTGTTTGCTGGTCAGTCATCCTGGTGTTATGGAGTTGAAATGCCCAACTAGTGACAATAATGTATCTGTGCTCCATTAATAAGCCTGTGATCTGTCACAGCCTTAAATTGTTATTTCATGAAAAAGAAACAACTGTAAATATGGACTTTGTATTTGCAATTTTTTTTTTGAGTTTTTATATTATATTCTCATAAGAACAGATAACTCCACATGACTGTTTATGATTTAACAGTTTACAAATCGCTAGTTATACAGGAACTGTCGATTATTTCTACATATTTTTGACAGGAACCTTACACCATTGATGATGCAATCATTTTTTGTATCAATTTCTATAGGGATTTTAAAATAAAAAAGATAAAAGATGAAAAAGAAAAGAAGAAGAAATAGAAGTTTCTGTTTTCTGACCTGATGTGACTCATCAGCTGTTTCCAGTCAGAGCGATCACATTGTAAACATACCAGACTCCTGATGTAGAACCACTTCACAGAAATGTGTCCCATTATGTTCCTTTTTGTTTCGCAACCTTTTTGTAAAATCACATTTATAACGAAACACAAAAACAAGGTGATCAAGCTTTTAAAATTCTCTTGATTACTAATTTACTAGGTAAAAATGGCTCCATATTTTGAAACAGCTTGGGGTCGGAACAGGTGGTTTAATGATTTGTTATTCCATTGATTAATTCGAGAACTTAACGTTTTTTAAATAACTAGCTAACAGCTAGTTTTCTGGTTGGACTGAGGTGTGAAAATGCAAAACAAACTCCCACCACCTGTCGCCATGCTTTTCAGATTTACTGTATTTACGTGACTGAGCTTTTCTCCAGCTTGAAATATGCTGAGGATCTTTTAAGTTTGCATCAAAAGAAGCAGCACAGTGGGCACTCGAGATGTAACAAACCGGAGAAAAAGAAAAGAACAAAGTATAAAAACTGTTCTTTGAAAGACGGAAACAGATTAAAAATCAATTCAGCAAAGATCAGAAGTGTTGAGGAGCAAAGAGGAGCAGCGGACTCTGAACCGTAGATCAATATCATCTTTTCATCTGCAGAATTGCTTTCTCATTTTCTTTACTTCTCTTATCTGTCATGACCCCCTCCTCTGAGCTTTGCTCCATCTCGTCATGATACATTTCTTTCTGACCATCCTGATCTTTACAAGCAGACCCTCATGTAGGAAAACCACCAGATAACTCTGCAGCATGCCAGACTGGATCTTCCTTCAGCTACTGTATCACACGTCTAGATGAACGTCTAGTTGAGACGTATCGACTGCAGTTCTGTTGGACGATTTGTGCGAAACCTTTAAATCCAGTTGTGTCTGATTCCCCCTTCTTTCCAGCCTTTTTGATCTTTTAATACAACCCAACAAGCACTTTATTTTTCTAAAAAAAAAATCACAATTTAGCAGCATTCAAATGAGGGGGTGGATCCTCTGAAATATACTAGGTGTGTTAGATTGTGAAACAATTCTTCTATTTTATTGCTTTTCCAAAAATAAGAAATTAAACTTAAGGTATTTGATCCAAACTCAAAGAAAATCTATTTCTTTTAAGCAGCTTATCTCATTTTTTCTGTTTCCTCTTTATTTTTAATATCACATATGGCTAAATTTGCGGTTTTTTCACCTGCAAAATACTTTTATACCAAAGATCTGTTAATGTAAACACTAATTATACACTTTGTTAATCCAACCCTACTTCACAAGATTAGATCCTGCTGGTCACGCAGTCGATACGTCCCTGCTGTCAAGGCAAACACAACTCAATTAAGGACTGATTGATGAATTAACCAATCAGAGCAGACTTTGCCTTTCCTAAGAAACTTTACAGATTGACAGAGATAAAAGGTGCAACAGTGTGAGGAAAATATGGTTGCTCATGTTTATTCCTTGCTCAATGAACTTATATATATTTTTTTTTTTAATTTTTAAGTACAAATTTATAGGATATGGCACTTTAAACCACATCTGTACGTCCAACTGTGAAGTTCACATGAGGTCATCTAGCACATCTAGAGGGCAAAAATTTTAAAATCTGCAGCTGATTAACAGGGTCTCCACCCTCAACTTCCTGTCAAATGACCACAAGATGCACGGGCATGCTTTCACTTCCCAAAATAAAACCCCGTGCTTTGTAAGTTGTGTACAAAAGAGGCCACGCTGGAATATTTGCAACGTTACATTGTAATAATTCTGTGAAATCGCTTTTATTTTTAGCTCAGTAGACAATTTTGAATCGTAGCTTTGAAGATTTAAATAAATCCTTTCTGACCGATGATGCAGAATCTTAAAGGGTAAATAATTACATCTGGGGCATTTTTTTTAGATCTTATTTACTTCTCAGTTCAAATGAAGTTGGGCGTTAAACAAACACTCATTGTTAGTCATAGCGACACACAGCAGCTCCTGCAGTCTTACTCCCCTTCGTGTTTTGGCTTTCAATGGACAGGAGTGTCAAACGGGGCGAGCAGCAGCAGTAAAATCTGAGGTGCTGCAGCCGCACACTCCACTGTTTACCTTCAAATGATGGACACCGAGCTGCTGCTTGTTTAAAGCTTAAGTGACTGTGAAATGTGTCTGTTGTGCTAAACGACATCTTGACAAGTAGTGATGAAGCTCAGCTTTCACAGCGGTTAGACAGCAGAGATGTTCAAGTTTATCCTTTCCAAAAAAAGGATCTAGAGTTACGAGTTATCTAGAGTTATCCAGAGTTAGTCCAGATTAGCCTTATTTTCAGTATCGGTCAACAGATCTAGTCAGAGTGTAACTTTATGAGGAGGAACTTTTTTTACTGTTACAGTCATGATCTAAAAAAAAAGCTCACACTCTTTCTGTTTAAGAGTTTGAAGCATCACACGTGTTTCAAGTGTTTCTGTTCGGCTTTTCGGGTCGCTCCATACTATTACAGTCAGATTGAGGTCTGGATTTTGACTGGACTGTTGCACCACCTCGAGTCTTTTCTCTTTCACTCATTTTGTTGTAAATTAGTTTTTGGATTTGGGACCACCACCCCGTTGCATGAACTGGTTTGGTCCAGTCCTCTGATGTTGGACAGATTGTCTCATATTTGACTCTTTGGTCCGCAGGAGTTCATGATTCACTCAATTGCTGCAAGATGTCCAAATCATCATCCCTCCACCACCGTGCTGACTGCTGGTGGGAGGTGTTTCTAATCCTGTCCTGTGTTTGATTTACACCAAACATGCTGCTGTTGCATTCTGGGTAAACATCTCCACTTCTATCCAAAGGACATTCAGAAGAAAATTTGCAAACCTCCATCGGGCTCAGTCATATTCTTTTAGAGAAGAGTTGTTCTCACTTTGAAGCCATATGTATTAAGTCTTTTTTAATTGTCCTGTTATGAACTTTAAACCTTAACACGCTAATTGAGGTCTGTAGAATTTCAGAAAGAGGTCTTGGGTTTTTTAAAGATATTTTTATGAGCACCAATGCACCATACAGTCTGACTTCTGGGAGGCAGCTTGTCTTAACTTTCCCAGTCATCACGGATGTTTTTCCTCTTTAGGATTGTGTTAACATGCACCTTTATGCTCCAGACCAGCAAACTGTCAGAGCTCCTGCTTTCATGAAGGAGCTCACACATGATCAGTTAATTGAGTACACTTGATTAGCATCACCTGGCTGCACCAGGTAAATTTTGTTTTTCACGCATACGTTTTTCCATTTCGGCTTCTTGTAATAAATAAAATGACATAGTGGAATCTGTTGTGCGTTGTTGTACTGTCAAAGTCAGATTTAAATAATGAGGGTGTGTTCTTTTGTTCTTACCATGACTGAATGTTGTTTTTGTTTTTGTCATGCAAAGTAGCATGCACAAGTCAGTTAGTAAACCAAACCCCTCTAGCCACATTTTTATAGCACAAGTCTATGGCAGTGAAAACCACACACTCCACACTCATCTCCTGTCTTTTGTGCAACAGCTGCATGCGCCGAGCCAGATCGCCGTCCAAATTCCCGCATTAGCAGAGAATCCTCTGGAATTAAAACTGTCACAAAGCATTTGCCATTCGCTGCCACACAGTCAGATCCTCACAGGGTGACAGGGATTTAGTGATGCAAAGACATCACGCTCTGACACTTCTGACATTTGTCTAATAAAAGCTGCAAAAGCCTCCTGCTTTACAACACAAACAGGACAGTACAACGACACAAGCCTCTCAAGATATTTTATCAGATAAACCCCTCAGCTTAAATACTAAAAAGCTTGAATTACTGCTGTCGTACATTTTAAATGTCAGAAACCAATTTTAACTACTGTTACATATAAAGTAACCAGATTCGAGATGGACATGCTCGTTTACCTGTGTTTTCATCAAAAGATGCTATCAGAATAGGACACGTCTCATTAATGTTTAGCGTGCAGCACGAGGAAGTGCTGGGAATGCAAAGGGAAGCTCAAACAAAGTGTAAATTGTGTTTGCTGAAGTGAATGTCAACTTGTGTGTGACAGCCAGACTGCTGCGGGGAATCTGCCAACATATTCAACAACTGAGCACATCAACACAGGCTGAAAGACGAGGGTGGCTGGGGGTGTGGGGAGGGGTTCTGTTTGCCAGTGTGTGTATGAAAAAGATAAATGAGACCCGCTAGAGTGTGAAAAAGGGGGTTTATTTGGCAGGTGAGAAGTGGGAGAAATTGTATTCATAGTTACAGAAAGGGATTGTGTGTGTGTGCATCATCTGCATGTTTCAGTGTGTGCACACACTCGTGTTTGACTTACACACACATGCACAGCAGATTTTAATTTAAAGTGAAAGAGAAGGAGACCAAATGCCATTGTGAAGTAAAAATGGGATGTTTATATAGGGAAGTCAGAAGATGCTAATGTTGTCTCTGTGTGTTCTTTCCTGTGTGGAGAGTCTTGATGACAAGTTCTTATTAAATGACAAAGATCTAGTTCCTGTAACTGTTCTGCTAAAATAAATAACAAACCAGACAGAATAAAGATTTTCTATTTGTTGTGAAGTAGCTTTAAAATGTGTGAAATAGTTGTTTTTTTTAAGGAAGTGATGTAGGCTATTGGTGATAATCAGTCAGAGGGGAAAAGATAGGAAAACCGAACTGCGGAGGGCAACAAGTCTCACATCTCAGCTTCCACTGCGACCACCGAGGCTGCCGCAGCACCATCACCGTCCTCCCCTTTCTGACAGCCAGGGAAGTTTTCCATCCACACACACACGCGGAAACATCATCTCTTCAAAAATAAAACAACGCGCACAACTTTTACATACAGATGTGAGCACTTACCTAAATCAGCATTCAGCGGATGGATCTGAATCCAAAATCGCGTTTGTTGAGTTAGCCGTTGGGTTTCGTGGTTCGTCCCAGCCTCCCGGTGTTCAGGGGTGGAAAATGAAGGGTTGTATGTGTGGAGAGAGGCTACAAGTAGAAATGCGACTCGTCCCGCAGTCTGTGCGCATTTCAGAGCAGGAGCGACGCGGAACTCCTCTGTACTTCAGCCCCGCTCCGCTGTGTGGCCGCTCCGCCAGCAGAGGCTCTGCGGCCGGGACGCCGGTGGGGGGAGGAGTCACAGAGAACTGCGCGCGGAGCATTATGGGAAATGTAGGGTCTTTTCAGATTAGTTTTTTTTTCGAGCTAAATGCGTGTTTTTTCATTAATATTTATTAAATACTAAATGTATGTATAGTGAATAAAGATTTCAGGGCATTATTAATACATTTTTATGTGTATCTGCATTCGGTTTTATGATTGGTAATCACATTTTTAATGCAGAACCCTTTGATAAATGATAAAACATTAAAACCCCACTCCTATTGACATACACCCATATACTGCCTTCCCCTTTTTGTATCGGGCTTCTCAACTCTTTTAGGTATTAAGTTTTAATTAAAAAAGGAAAAAGTGCATTTTAAACGGAACAACAGGAAGGTGTTCAGATCAGACAAAAGAAGAAAAATGTGAATTATTCTCTGTAAATTCCCACTTTTGTGCTTTGTTTAAAACATGGCTAAAAAGCTACCAGCTAAACACAAATCATTTCGACATAAGTAATGGAATGACACAATTTCAAACAATCCACAAAAGTAGCACCTTTTACGGACTTTTGTTTTTGCTCTAGTCTTTACAGAGTGTGTATTTACACAAGAAGCTAAGCTAAACTGAAAAGGAGGATTTTAAAAAATCCATCATTAAATTTCTGGCACTTTAATTCAAAAGCTTTGCCAATTTCTGTAAGTTTTACACACTTGCAGCTTGAAACATGGAAATCCAGAAAAGTGATTACATCAAATTTGTTTGTGGAAATGCACTTAAGATTCAATTCACCCCACAGTTTTATACCTTCATTTTTGCAATATTAAACACTGTCAAAAACTATTAATGAGCCATGAGATGTCCTGAGGCACAGAGCTGAGTGATGAATATTATAAAGATTGAACAGAACAGTCGCACCTCCCTTGCAACTGTACTGCAAGGCAATTTGTGTGCTAGTCTCCAGGGTTAACACATATTTTTTATATGAAACGCCCGAGACATTAAGTCACACTATATTTTTATACACTTCATTCTCTCACACGACACTCCATATTTAACACTCCACCGTCTAGTTTTACACCCGATTTAGACGAAGGTGTGAAACAACAGCTGAATAACTGACACACTGATTCAGTTTGCTGGAGTCGAAATCAAGAACAATGACATTAGAACCCTGTACTTGCAAAGAACGTAAGCGGTTTAACAACATCTCATTGTGCTGAGGCAGAAACCTTGATGGATAAAATCCTCACACAAGACAATAACTTGTTTTTCTCTCAGGTCAAACGTCCCCCTGAGCATTCATTGTTTCTCTGCACCATCTCCCCCACTTTCTTAATTCTGTGCAAAAGAGTACACGTCCTACAACTGATCACTGTTTGTGTGTTTGGGTGTGTGTAGAACATGTGGGGGTGTGTGAAGGAAATGCTTCTCCCTTTCAGTAGCTTTATGTCTAAATTTAGAGCCCCCACCTTCCAGCTGTCACAGGCTGGGTCGGACTGCCGGACGTTCAGGAAAGAGACTTGAGGCGTGTTGAAGTCAGGATAAAATGTGTAAGCTTGGCTGAGCTCGGGTGAGAATAACACATTTGCTCATATGCCTTGAAAACAGGGGATCCGTGAGTAAGTATTTAAGTAGTTTGAATACAAGGTTAATTTGTTTGGAGAACTTTGTAGACATGCTTCTTAAAAAGAATTAATGAGAAATGCGATAAAAGAATTGCAGTTCTTAACAATAATGTATTGACACACTTCCTTATATAATAATTTTGATGATAGCTAAGCAAAACTCTCCCAGAGTACAAATACATATTTTGAGTGATAACACAATCAAAATGTTAATGCATTCCAATCTCACTGTCAACCGTGACAAGCTCCTTGTCTATTTGATTAGGAAATGTGCCCATTTGAATGTCTTTTCAGAGTACAGCATCTCCTTTTATTGTCTCTGATGCTGACAAACCTCTCGCCTCTCGCTCGTCCTTTAATGCAATTCCCTTCAGAAAAATGGAAATGATCACAGGAAAGTGCCACACTTGGCTACTGGCGCAGTTTTAATGTAATAAACTTTGACAGGAAGCTGTGCACAAGATCCTGTTATGTACACGCGTGCCTGTGATGCGTTTTATCATGACCTCTTCTAATGCCTCTGTTGTGGAAACTGTTGTTAAAATAAAATCATATTACTACAGAGGCCAAATTGATCATGACAACTAGAATTAAGAAATATAACAAGTCCAATTTCGAGAAAAAACCTCTGCAATATCAGTTACATTTACTTTAAGCAAAGAAAAATGTTCAGTAATTAGTGAAACATAAGATGTTGTGAATAATAATATATAAAAGCTGATAAGGATGAGATATTTATATGTTTTACAGCTGTAAATAACAATATAAATCGTTAATATAATATAACAACTGTTTAATACACCTGAACGATCCGTTTACATTACCTGTGATGCTGGTCACAGGCTGCAGCCTGACTGAATTCCGATAATCTGGCGCCATCTAGTGGTCGTAACTGAAAACGTCACTTCCCGCGAGGTCAGAGGTCACGTCACCACAAAACATGGCGGCTTCCAGCAAAGCGACCGTGATATTAAAGGCAGTGAAGAAAATATCAGTCCAGTTTTGTCCGTTCGAGTCCAATGTCCGGGCCACACGGTAAGAACGTTGTTTTTAATGTTGCTGTCGTGTTTAAGTCTCGTTTTGAAGAACTAATAAGCAAAACGGAGGATTTTATCGAGGTTGTGTCACCACAACAGTTTCCGACGTTTTTACTTTATTATCAGATGTTTATCGTAAAATATATCAACGTTCAATCTTTAAACATAACACGGTTAAATTGAGTTTCGGTGTTTTTCTGCTCAGTTTAATGTGGAAAATGGTTAAAGCTGCAGGTTCAGATAAATAACCCTGACCTGAGTCATCAGGTGCAGCACCTCTATCGGTTTAGTTCATCCATCTACTGCTTATTCTAGTTGGGTCGTGGGAGCAACAAATTCAGGATGGAAACTCAGTGACTCACTGCAGCTTCTCCTGGGGGTCCCCAGATGTTCCATGGGTCTGCTTGAGGGTCTCCTCCCAGTGGGACGTGCTCAGAATACCTCCATGGGGAGATGACCAGGATGTTTCCTAACCAGATGCCCTAAAGATGAAGCTCATTTCAGCCGCTTGTATCCAGGATCTCGTTCTTTCAGTCAGACTATAGACGAGGGTCAGAGCATAGACAGACCGACGCAGCATCTTCATCACTGAGGACGAAGCTCCAATCCGTCGATCCATCTCCATCCTGCTGTCACTCGTGAACAAGACACCCAGATACTTAAACTCTCCTCTTGAGGTAAAGACTGACCACCAACCTGAAGGGAACGTCCATGTTTTGGGGGGGAGTGTAGGAGGATCACACTCCTCAGCCTCCTGGTTGATGGACTGGAGGCTCAGACTGATTGTCGTACCTCAGATTCAGGAGGACCAGTGTTACTCTCTCCCGGGTCCTGGACCTGATCTTCCCCCTCACAGAGGTGCTGATGGGGTCGTGGGAGTTTCCCTCTTCGGTTCACATGTGTTTTGTTGTTTTTCTTTACCATGAACTTTCCTTATCCATCTTTCTTTACAGCTGACATGTTTTTGCTCCTGCAGGGAGTTTTTGGCCCTGGTTGGTTCAGAAAAGGCCCGATCCACCAACATGAACTGTGAAGTTGTAACCACGGTGAAACACGACAAGTCTGAGCCTGTGATTGACGTGACATACGGTAAGAACAACCCGAATAACATTCAGCGTGTGAGAAACGATCCCAGAAGGCTGTTTTAAGGATGTTTTTCACATGTTTCAGAATCTAAATCAGGATCCGACATTCAAAATAAACTCATTCAGCTAAAAACTGAATTTAAAACTGTTGCAAAGTGAGTTTTGGTTTAAAAGTAGATTCAGTTGCAGCAGAAAGGATCCTGTTTCAAGGGTTCAGTGAATGCAGCACATCATACAGTATTAGTACCTAAAGTCTGTGAAAGGTGGGTCGTTCCTGAAGAGCCGGGCGACACCTGATGACTGCAGCTCAGGACTGCGTGACCTCGTCAGAACTCATGATGCTTTTTACTGTTTCATATGTCAGAATGTCTCGGGTCAGCAGCGTCTTGGTGTTTGTCCAGAGTTAACTTTGCCCTGTTTCCTTCCACGGTGTGCCATAATGAGTCATCTTACTGTGTGTGTGTGTATGTGTTGCAGTGGATGGAGACCGGCTGCTGATGAAGGGAGCGAAATTGACCTGCAGTGAGATGCTGAGCGCTTTTCAGTCACGCTGCACAGACAAAGACCCACAAACAAAAGCTGCAGCAAAGAAATAATCACATGTTTGTATGTTGTATGTTTCTTTATATGTTAAATAAAATATTATTAATTGTATTGATCATGTTTTTGCTGTTATTTAAACATCAGCCCCTTTACTTTCCTCAACATTAAAGAGTTCAGTTAATACGTTTCAGCTGTGATCAGTGTTTTGCGTAATTTTTTGTTTATCTGATTAAAGAAAGTCTCAGTGTTGGACAGAACGTTACAAAAGCTCCGACCTTTGACACAACAGCCTCTAAGATGTTACTCAGCTTTTATTTTTAAAGAGGAAGCAATGAGATTTGTTATGACTCATGTTCTAAAGAACAAAAAGTGATGTTTCATTTGCTTTTAAAAATTGATTTATTTTATTTTTTTCTTTTTAGCAAACAGCTGATAAAAGTGGAGTTTTACTTTGAAATTTGAAGCTATCGATGAGAAAAACGCAGTTGTTGGAAGAAAGAAACACGAAACTTTGATCAAATTTGAGGTCGTTTCAGTGATTTATTGTGTCCTCACTTTATTTGAGTTGATATTTATTTACAATAGTTCATTATTTGCTGGAACTTTGGAGTTTCCTTTTGGTTGGTTTGATTTTAATCTTTTCCTGGTCATTATCAGCTCTTGTTCATCTGATTTATTTATTTATTTTAAATAAAATGTACAATTTGAATAAAAACCCTAAAAAAATCAGAAATACAAATACTTTTAATGGCTAATATCTATTTATTTACGACATTATATTTATAAAAAGACAAAACAGAAGAAGAAAATTCAGTGATTTTGGAGTCTGACACACTTTTGCAACAGTGTCTTATTGTTTTCATTGTAGAAGCAGTTTGTAACGTTTCCTCATCCTCACACCTGGTATGAGTTTAACTGATTGCTCGTTACCTGGTTTAGTTTATCTTTTTTGTTGTTGACTTGCATATTCTTGTGATTTAAAACTGTCCAATTTGCTCAGACTAACCTCAGCCTGTTTATCAAATATTATTTGTTTTAAATTATCACCATAATAAAAGTTTATTATTCTTCGTCAGAGTTCAGGTTCAATCTGAGATAATTTACTGAGAACATATTGGAAATAAAACTGATTTAGTTCGAAGTTCTAGATGTTTTTGGAAGATTTGGGGAACAGAAAGGGGCGGGATGTTTGTTACGTATCGGGTTGTGATTGGTTCCTACTGAGTTTATCAAAAAAAGAGAAAGGTGCGCTGGCCCTTTAAAAGCACCGAGCGCCTGACTCGATCAGAAGAGTCCAGTTCGGAATCAGAGTTCGGATCTGTTCTGGAGAATCTCACCGCAAAACCCGCAAAAATGGTTGAGCAATTTGTTGGAACATGGAAAATGATTTCCAGCGAGAATTTTGACGAGTACATGAAAGCTCTGGGTAAGATTTTAATTTTTTGATAATTTATGTAAATTTCACCTCAGTTTATACTGAAGTAATTTTGGTCTCGTTTTTAATCCGAGTCACTTTTTAGATCCTTTTATTCTTGTAACCCGCGTATGAAGGTGTTTGTTAGGATGTTCAGGTGTGCGTATTTGTTTGCAGGTGTGGGGTTCGCGACCCGGCAGGTGGGGAACCGAACCAAACCCAACTTCGTTCTGAGCGTGGACGATCAGGGAGTCATCTGCATGAAGTCTCAGAGCACCTTCAAGACCACCGAGGTCAAGTTCAAGCTTAACGAGACTTTTGATGAGACAACCGCAGATGACCGGAAGACCAGGGTCAGTTTTGGGGTCGGATTGGGGGAGGGGGGGGGACTTGAGGTTTGGGCTGAAGTTACTAACGTGTGTGTTTTGTCCTGCAGACTGTGGTGACGCTGGAAAACGGCAAACTGGTGCAGAAACAGAGCTGGGACGGCAAGGAGACATTTATTGAGAGGGATATATCAGATGGAAAGTTGATAGCGGTGAGATTTTAAGTTTTTATCTCTAAAATCCAACTTGAAAAGACCCTTTTAGCTCAATTTTTCATACTATAGATCAATTTCCTCTGAGATGAGACTCTAAATATTCAGTTTTAAGCAGAATTTGCATGAATTCTTACAAACACTAAGCAGTTTTCCTCCTGATTTGTCTAACCTTTCTGCTACAGAGATGCGTTATGGGAGATGTGGTCGCTGTGAGGACGTACGTGAAGGAGGCATGATGCTGCTCCCTCATTAGATCCACTGCTGGATGACGGGCTCAGTTCAATGAGCATATTCCCTAACTAAAAGAATAAGATGTTCTGTTCTTTATTCACATTGTGTCGCCAAAGTGAAACTTTTGTACCTGTTTTCCAACAAAATGCATTTGGTTTTGTTTGGACTTGTGAATTTGAATAAAAAAAATAAGTGCAGAACTTGTCAGTTTTGTGTATAAAGAATAAATTCACTTCAAACATGCTGAGAAATGTCTTTTGAAAACTCTCCTGGGGATTTTAAATGAATCTGAAATCTGTTCCTGTAAACTTGGTTTGTATTTAACTTTTTTGTTGAAAAGCCCAGCGTGTCTCTAGCATGAACTCAAATCTCATGTCATACAGGGAAATCAGAAGGAAAAATATTTTAGGTTTCCTTTTTGGGAAGTTTGAACATTTACTGGCAGATGGAGTAAAACTAAAAACAGCATCATGGCTTGTCGCCACCTCTTTTCTGGCTTGTTTTTGTGCATGATTGTTAAACGGCCTGCGACCACTTTCCCATGTCAGGAAAGGAAGTTGCTGCGGTACTGATTGGACATAACGACCTGAGCAGCTGAACCTGAACGCGCTTGTTCTGTTTTGTTCGGACAATAAAACTGGCAGCAGTCAAGGACGTGAAACTCTGGGAAGAGGCCAAGTGAAGATGAACGTCATACTGAGCTGCTAGCCAAGGGTCAACAACTTCTAAGTTCTCAACCCTTTTTTCAAGTCAATGAAACTAGTTCACCCCTTAAATTATTCTAATACAAAATATCTTCCACAAACTCCCTCACATACAGCTGGTCTGTGCCAAAGAAATGTCTAAAATCAATGAAGCTAATCTAAAATTCCTTCAAAACAAAAATGGAAGCATCAAGGTGTGTACGATTCATTCTGCGCACTGAATCCTTCATGATGTTCTAAATTAAATCTTTAACATCTTTGTGTTTTTTTTTTTTTTTTTTTACATGTGATAAAACTCAGATTATTGAGATCTGTTTCTCCATGTGGTCAGAAGGCTACAGATTCGTTTCAGCACTTTCTAAGAGAACATCTGCTGTGGATTGACTTACAGGTGCGCCGCCCGAAAGTCCACAAGACGTCCACATCACTTTGTTTGGATAACTGCAGGGAACGGAGGCAAATCTCCACCGAGTTTCTTTTCCCAGATGCCTCGCATCCGTGTTAACGCACCGCTTTTCCCAATAAATACTTGTACAAAATTAAATCCTGCAAAATGTAGGAATTCTGATTCTGTAAAGACTGAATGCAGCTGTGTTTTATATGAAAAAAACAAAGTTTGGATTATGTGAGGAGGGAATCTGACAGATAAAAGAAATAAACATGACATCAGAAGATGGTTTCACAGGCTAATTAGGAGAAGAGCAAAATGAGAGTAAAACTGGGAAAAAAATGTCAACTTTACATCGTTTGTTTATATCGTTATTGCATCGAATTTAGAGCACTTAACCTGAGCGAGTTCTCACGGCTGACAGAGAGTGACATCTGCTTGACACGGGCCTTGTTTTGTGTCACGAGAGACGGTCTCGGACTTCAGAGGAATGAGCTCACATCCCTAGAATAACATCTGGAAAGCTCCACTTGAGTTCTAGTGTCGACACCCTTCCTCTGCCTGTTCTCAGCTCAAACGCCATCGAACATAAACAACTTTCATGTTCAAGTGCGTCGACGAGCATAAAGATCCATAACATACCGTATGAGCTTTAAGTATGTGACCTTTGACCCCCCCCCCCGATGGATGCATTAAAAAGCTGCTGCAGCTACCGGAGGAGAGTTTTTTTTTGTTTCTCTACTTGTTTCACGTTGTATCTGTAGTTTGATGCTCTGCTGCAAACATGTTGTGTTTAGGCTGAAATAAAAAAAAAAAAAAAAAACGTTCCTGTTTATTTTCACATCAAAAGAATGACACAGATAAGGAGGCTGGACAGATGACAGATAATTGACTTTTCAATTGCATGTCTTTGATGCTCAATGAACAACAATTTCTTAAGAACACCATCTCTTTCTGCTCCCATTCCGTGTTCTTGGACTCAGATTCTGTTGGGGTGGGGTTAGACCTCGAGGTCGACCTCCACCGCTGCTCCTCAGAGAGTTCCTCTGAAGTTTGACTCCACAGTCACTGAAAACACAATATCTCAGCTCAGCTCTGCAGGATCCATATGGCACCTGGGCTGGTCTGAGATCTGTCTCCCGAGCAACCAAACAGCTGAACTGAACTATGTCTGACGAGGCCCCTGTGGATCTGCAGTGTGGGGGGAGGCTGGTTGCCATGCAACACCATTTCTCTCCCAGCAATCCAGAAATGCTGAAGCCCAAATTCTGATTTCATCAGCGTGTTGTACAAACTGATTGCACCACTTGAATTTGTCACTTTGCCCTCCTGACAGCTAACATGAGTAAGTCTCATTTAATAAGTAGTTTTTGTGATTATTTACATTTTTCAGCCATCTTTGTCTCACGCTCTACCCTCCCTCACTTGATTTCAACGCCCCACCTTCAGCAGTAGAACCCGGTTCTCGTTCAGCTCTGTTGCCCCCTCACAGGATTCCTCTCTGCCTGCAAGGTGCCACATGACAAAAACCCTCTGCTCAAGTTGGCCAAATCACTCAGTTTACTTAAGACGTTTTGCAATTTATCCTCATTTTATTTGCAGTTTCTGTGTTGGATTCAGTTACGCCTCAGATTCACTAACAAGTCAAGATATTCTGGAAGTTCTCTCGCAGCCCAGTGAGAAACCACCTTCTGTTAGGATGTAGTTTCCACTGCGATGCATTCACTTGCTGCTTTCAAATAAGGTGCAATTATATTCCGACACTGAAAGCACCTACAGACAAACTAAAGGTTTCATCACGTGATTATTACTGACTTTTATTTAACTTTAAAGGTAGAAAAATCAACTCTTAAAACAACAGGTACATAAATTAACCTGAACTTTGAGAAAATATACCGTGATGGTGTGAAAGCTTGAGCTATTGTCTCATGGGAAAAAAAAAAATGTTCCCTGTTAAAACTCAGTTATTTTTCTTTTGAGCAATGTTTGTTTATTTTCTTTGTGAACATGTGGGATTTCTTCAGACACTCCATCTTCCTCCCATTGTCCAACAACATGCATCATATGTCTAACTGGTCCAGTTTAAGGGACACACCTGTTTCATCGACTGTGCGTTTCACCTGGATTCTTTAAGATTTTATAACTATAAGCTTATGAATAAGACTTGAAGCCAACATCTGTTTCGATTCAGGAGTTTTTGCATCAACATCTGGACTGAGCAGACAACAGAGTCTCACATCATACACGTTTTAAACTATACCACAAATCATCTGCTTTTGCGTCGCCTGCTTGATTCTGAATCAATAAGTAGATTTAGTCTTAAATGTATTTAACTTTTTGAAAACAGTCAATTCTTGAGCTATTTTGTTTCCATAAAGCTGACGTTGTTACAGAAATATCACATGTAAAGTTCGGCTGTGTGCACAAGGAAGTTTGTTTTTGACTCGGAGAGCGCCACAAAGAATCTTCCCAGCAGGAGTTCCTGTCAAAGTTTTAGCGTGGAATGAGGCCCCAGCGAGCGATTGTAAAGCCTGGAGGAAGGATGGTGGAGATCTTTAAAGTGAGACTATGCAAACTAAACCCTACACAATGGTGCTCCCCTGAGGGCTGTGCAGCTCAGATCCTAAACTATGGCTTTTATGTATATACAAGCGCGACTGCCTGCTTTGGTTTGGGTCATGTTTTGCACAGATACTGACAAAGAAACATTTAAAAAAGGCCATAACAAGTAAGAAAATGTTGATATTTCTGCTGTGAATGTTTGGCCTATCCCCTCCTCGAACCATGATAGTAACAGCTATGTGTGATGATGTCTGATATGTAATCTGAAGGGGATTTATTCCGATTTAAACATGAAAAAATGCAACATTTGATTGGAAGTTTTGATCATTTAAGCAGATCCAAGAAAAAAAAAGTCATGAAGTGCAGCGAATGTGCCGCATCAGACATTACATACTTCTTTTACCCAGTTTTTACGGCGCGAAACTGCAAACCGTCTGTTTTTTTGGCGGCACAAATCAGCAAGATTTTCAAAGACTCTCACAGGAAGGAGTCTTGGAAAACTCTGGCTGTGTTGTGGTTTCTGTGCCATAAGACAAACATAGACGCGCTGACCTTCTACTGCAGGTGGTTTGGCTGCACCGTGTTGATATTTTAAAGGTCAGACTCGGCTGTTTATCTGCCCTGTTCTCGATAGTTCACATATATATATATATATATATTTTTTTTTTTTGTTCTGAATCAATTCTCAAAGTAGATTTGGAAACTATTAACGACTGAATCTCAAACTTCGGAACTTATTGAGGGATTTCAAAATAAAATAACTCAAAACACAAAACACTTAGAGGAAAATTTGGTAGAAAATTCATAAATCCTGAGGTTGCAAATAAGAAATTTATAATATTCATGTCTGATGTCAGAAACAGGAAGCCGGTTTGAGTTTGTGAAAATTGCGACATGTGAAAGTGTTTAATTCTGTTTGGTTATAAAGAAACCATCAGAAGTGTTTCACAAAGGAGACAGTGCACCCTGTAGTGACACCTGAAAGTACATTTGTGATGGGAAAAAGGAAACGTAACCCACTGCAACATGAAATTTCAACTTAAAAAAGTGCGTTTGAATTTGTGAACTTTTGACTGAGGACAACCAGATTTGAGTTACTCACTAAAATCTATGAGTTAATTGCTGGTTGTTGTGCAAAGCAGAACCATTCAGCACCTGACCTGCTCTTACTTTCCTTCACTTACAGCCTGTTTTTTGTTTAAGGAACTTGAATTTAGAAAAACAACAATAGGTCATCAGGAAAGTTGGCTTGATGGACACTGCGACGTGCTTTGGGCAACAGACACTTCCCGAAAATGCACCGGAGAGATAACCTCAGCCCCCGATAGTAACAGGAGGAAAAGGGAAACCATTAGTCACAGGCCGACCTTTCTTCAAGTTGCATGCAGACTGAGATTCTGTTAAAACTCAAGCCGCAAAACCTTGTTTAACCCTTCAGGGGAAGAAAAACAAACTATATTCCAGAGTTTTAAAAAAGTTTAATCTGGTTTAAAACTGTTTGAGCTGCAGGACAGAAACTTACGTGCACTGCTGCACATGAACTAAACAAACACAGACTAGAGCAGCAGATCTTAGAGGAACAGTTTCACCATTTTGAAACATGTTTGCAAGTAAAAAATCAAAATAAAGTTCTAAATAATCAATTGTGACTGCAGCTTCCTGAACAGCTTCAGTTTGGAGAAATGGAGTTTATGCCCTACAGGACTGATTTGCTAATAGCTAATTCAAATGCAGCTAAGAACAAAGTCTATAAAATGTCTGGTGTCACGTCCAGCAGCAATTTCTTAACATTTCTTTGTTGTAAAAGTTTCTAAAACAACTTTCTCATGATAAATTTTAAAATTCACTTTAGTCTGAGCCGTATTTGGACTAAAAGTAAAGAGTGTGATTAAGCATTAGTGTCCTGACATCAGTATAATGGGTGATAGTGAGATGCTGAAACATCCAGAAGAAGCTGCTGACATCAGACTTAACACATTTATCTAGCAAAAGTTTTAAAAAAAGGAACAGCAAAGTTCAGTAAAACTGCCAGAAGGACTGAAGTTTGTGATGATGTAAAACACAAAGGAGGAAGAGGAGGATTTGGTACAGTTACATGAGCAAACATCCTCACCTCCAGCTGCAGGGAAAAGGTGCAGGATATTACGAGAAGTGGGTGAGGGATGAAGTCGGTGAGAAGTTGTGCCTGTGGGTGTTCCTGTCACGGCTCCAGGGAAGCAAATATAATTTAGTTAATTGCCTCTCAGTGTTACTCATAAGACGAAGCGGGGATTTTTCTCTCCTTTAGGCCAAAGGGCTTCCTTCTTGCTGCTTCAGCACATGGATCCTCTTTAACCCACAAAGTTTTACCTTTCAGATGCCAAAAATGTGTATTCTTCAGAATATATTCATGTTTTTTTGGCACAGAATACAAATGATAGAAAAGATAAACTGTATAAAATCGATAGGCTCTTTGATCTTTACATAAAATCAGAGGTAACGAGGTTAATCCTCTTTTATTTACAAAGAACAGGCTACAGGACATGAAATCCCAACTGCAGTAACCCACATGAAGTCACATGACAGCTCCCCACCCCCATCAAAAGTCAGGATATGAGCAAACCCTTTCCCCAAATATTCTGGACATCAGTTCATTTCTTTAACTCGTGACTGGCTGGACTCAACCTGAGAAATGAACCTTTATCTGTAGCAGGAGCTTCATGTCATACGTGATTTAGAACATATGAAACACATTTTCTGAGAAACTTTAGAGCATCAGGAATCTTTTATTCCCAGATGAGAAGCAGTGGAATTTCACCCTCTGGGTTTTCTAATTTTATCACAATGATGAAGTTTTGGGAAATGTCAGAGACACTGGTTTCATGTTTTTGCAAATCCTTATTGGCTAAGAACAGTGATGTTCTTCCAGCAGCTCAACTTTTACATAAACCGCTGAATTCCTGAATAAACAACATTAAAGCACATCACTTTTAGTTCTGAGGGCTTGTTTAAAAAACTCATTTTTCAAAGTTCATATGTGTCTTATTTTTTAAATATTTGTTCTTGTTCACCTCAGTTCCTGTTTTATTTTGTAGAGACAGTTCCCGTGTTCGCATCAGGCTGGATGAGGTTTGATTGAGTTTCCTAACTGGGAAAAAGGTCCCCCAAAATATCAGAATTATAACTATATTAAAATCTGTTAGATGTATGTAAACTTTAGTTTTAATGCTTATTTTATATTAACAGAGGAAGCACAATTATGTTATTTTTTCTTACAATTATTCAAAGTAAAGTCTTTAGGGGGGCGTTTAGAGTCCTACTAACCTCTGACTTTCCAGTTCCCGTGCAGCTGGAAACAGGTGTGTCTATATTCATGAGACAGAGGGCACGAATGAGCTGTAGAAGGATGCTAAAAACACATAACCCCTGATTTTTTTTTTCAGTAAATGAGCAGGAAATATTAACTGAAGCTGTTTTAATGAGAGTAAAACATAAATATGTCTGAAAACTTTGTGTTGGCTCATGCGATGACCTTGTTCCATCATTTGTCTGGGAGCACGAGACACATCCTGTTCAGACACAGCAACCTGTTTCACAGAAACTTTATCAACTGTGTGTCCTTTTCAGGTCAGGAAATACATTCCTCACTTTTTTAGTGTGTTTTTAGTGTTTGCAAAACTCTCTGAGAGGCAAAGAAAATGAACTGAAAGAAGTGCATCAAGACAAGACAACAAAGATCCAACAATGACAAAAAAAACGAAACATAAATGTTCTTGTGTCTTCTCTAGTTTACCCTCTCAACAGACTCTCACCTCCGCAGCTGTAATCCCACCAGTTTATTGGGTTTCTGTAGGGGTCAGCGTTTGCTAGACTCAGCTTTTATTTGGACCCGATTTACTTTTGGGCACAGTCATCGTATGGTCTCTGTGGACCGGGATAACGCTCATTGGTGTCCGCCTCACTGGCTCCATTCAGCCTGGTCAGCACAATCGCGTAGAACTGGCAGAGCCTTACACCTGACCGGCAGAGTCAGGCCAGCCCAGTCAGCAAATGCAATGCACCCCTTCACCCTTTAATCACAGCCAAGGGGGGGAGGACAATCCAGAGAGGGGGAGACACAGAAAGAAGAACAGGTTGAAAGGTTAAAAAATAAAGAATGCTTCTCTTAGAGAGTTAATTTTATTAAATGAAGGATAAAAAAAAAATTACACAGTTGACCCCAGGGACCTTTTGGCCAGACGACTGATTTGTCACTCAGTTCACATATTTGGAATTCTTGCATGACTTCTGGGCAAACCTCTCACTCTTGGTATGTACTTCTGGATTACGTTTTGAAAAATCTGGGCGTCAATAAAAAGAGTTTTGTCCCGATTAGTGCACATAAGCAGAAATCTGCACAATTAAAATAGGATTTAACACTTAGGGTAAAACAGGGTAATGATGTAAATATGTGAGAAGAGATCTGTCAAAACAGATTTTTTATACTGGTCTTATTTGATGTGTCATGAAACTGGTAAACAGTCCTCTGCTGCTCTCTTGTGGAGCTGCCTGTGAGGTCACCGTCACCAAGAAAACTTAATACTGAGGAATGATAGCTCAGGTCTCAGTTATTGAAACAATTGAACAAAACTGCAGAGAACTGATTATGCACACATTATAAATGATTGTATTTATTTAGAGATAGTATTGAACTAAAATGAAATGGAAATTACTTTAATCTGATGTTATGCTCAACCATGTTGCATTTGCCCTTGAGTAATATTTTGAGTTGAGCTGAAGTAGATAAAAATATTTTTCTCTCCACAAGGCATCAAATCAAAAATGTCACTGTTGTCTTAAAGAAGATAGTCAACTATGTAATTTTCATGGTTATATGTACTATCAACTTTTTTTTAGAATGTGTCATTCTTTACAAAAGAACAAGATTTTCTTGTTCTGATTCTGCTGACATTTCATAAAATATTAAAATGTGAAAATTTTCCAGCTATTGATGATATTTTAGATGAATAAAAATGTAACTAAAATATTGAAAAGGCTTTTGTTGCAAAAAAAGAAAATAAACTTTAGATTTCCATTCAGGAAGCATATGAACAAGCAAAAGTTTAATTAGGTAATAACTCTGTGAGAAAGACCTTTCGATAACATTTAATCAAAGCATCAGCATCCTTCTCTGCATAGTCAAAAAACAAGGCATTAATTGAACAAAATTACAACACAAATGGAGTTTAAAATAACTTTTGTGCTTACACATTCAAACAAATTTTAAGGGACATGTAAAATACAACAAAAATCTCGCAAATATTAATAAAAAGTGTTAAAAAGAGTCACAGAACTTCTAGGAAATTACACAACATGCGCCTTTAAGTGGCTCGTACCATTAACGACTGAAAAGGGAGGTTACTGTTTGTTTTATGAACGACTTTTGAGTTATTATTGACGAAATTATTGATTAATTTAATTACTACTTCGAGTATTTTTTAGAAATGTATGAATGTGTTACTGTTTAGTCTGTAAACTAACCTGAAGAGTAGCATTTAACATGTAACGGAGCGATAAACCCCCGTGTCCCATGTTAGCTCGCCCTGAAGCTCCAGCACCGACCGTTAGCTAAACACCGTAGGGGAAATGGTCCAACTGCAGGTGTGAGACTCGACGTTTGATTCACTGGCTGAAGTTGTGAAGTTATTCGGTTATATTTGGAACTATGATGGACGAAAATAACCGTGACATTCCTGAAACGGACACAAAACGGTCTCAAACCACTACGGAATACTGCGGAAAGTTGCAGCAGTGGATTTGGCAGTATTACTGGGGACATGCCAGCTGGCAGAGCTGGGTCGCTCTGTCACTTGCCCCCTTTCCTCCACCCTACACCAACTCCCTGACTCCAGCTGCACCTGCCTCCGGTAGTTGGCAGCAGAACTGGTCCGGTTACCCGTTCGGACCCTTCGCATTGTCTTCTCACCCCGGTGGAGCGCAGACTGATACCCGGTCAGCCCAGCAGCAGAACGGGAGTCCACCTCAGGCAGGCACGGCTCAGTTTGGTAGAGTCTGGTTTAACTAAAATATCCGATGTGAGATCTTCTTAAAGCCTTAAGCTACGAATCTAACTGGCAGCAGGCTTAAGTAGAAACAAGCTTAGACACCTGATTGGATCTTGTTTGGAAAACTAATGTCTGTATCTGCAGGGCGAGAGTTTACAGTCCCGTCTCCTCTCCAGAGGCTCCTGGCAGAGACAGTGGACTTCTTCATCCTGTTCTGTGTGAAGGCCACTGTAGTGTTATGGATCATGTATCTGACGGGTATGAAGTAAGTAAAGCTTTAAATCAATGTTGTTCCATCAAACAGCGGATGTAAACAAGCC
Organism: Pachypanchax playfairii; assembly: GCA_006937955.1. Classification (NCBI taxonomy): domain Eukaryota; kingdom Metazoa; phylum Chordata; class Actinopteri; order Cyprinodontiformes; family Aplocheilidae; genus Pachypanchax; species Pachypanchax playfairii. The sequence goes on from SSNP01000031.1 coordinate 1,077,587, forward strand.
TGAGTGAGGCAGTAAACATCCACGGTTAGTTAGTGCAAATGTTTAAAAAATGAACATCTGTTCTCCTGATTCACAATCACGCAAATGTTTCCTCTTTTAAAAGGGACATCACCAAATTTTTCACCAACTTCATCGTGGAGGAGATCGATGAGAACACGTCCATAGAGGACCTACAGAAGATGATGGCGGTAGCTCTGGTCTACAGGCTGCTGGTGTGCATCTATGAGGTGGGTCGTGTTTCAAACTGCTTTGGGTTGTTAATGTGAATTCAGAGGCTCCGGCGCCAAGATGAAAGATGAACATGGAGTTTTTAAAAGTCTCAGTCCATCGGGTAAAGTTTAGAAACAAGACATCACACTGACTGTAAGATTTTCTTGTGTAATTCTTTGCACATTTAAAAATTGCTGTCTTAAACCTGGGTCACAATGACCAGTATGAATGGTGGTGAACACCCTACAAACCATTTTTGGACCATTTCCTACAGCCTCTATGTTCATGGATTTTTAAGGAACATTCCAGAAGCCCATATTTCTACTGTTTTTTTTTACTTTAAAATGACATTTCTTTTCATAATGAGCAAGGCAACATGATGCAAGGTCTTACAGTCGGCATGAGATTGCTGTGAGTTGCACACTTAACCACATCGGTTGTTATAAAGTAGCCTTCAGTACACCAGACTGACTGTAGCTTTATTGGATTGTAACTATCAGTCAAAACTGGCTAAGTGCCTGGAAACATTCATGTAGTTTCCTTACATGAGGCCTTTTTTGTGGAATGTTTAACAATTTTAATGAGAAATTTATTCTCACATTAACTTAAGAATTGTTGCAGACATTTAAAACCCTTTTTAATTTACATTCTGTAAATCAATCAGTGTAAGAATTTGAGACAATCTTGGAGCTAATAATCACAAACCTAAACACCAGTATAATATAGAATATTTCCACTGTGTTCAGGAGGAGCTGCTTTTATCTCTACAAGTTCATTACCACACGGCATCGTGTCTCCATCGAGGACAGTGATGCAACATTGCTTTCAGAGTGTCAGTGGCTTTGTTTTCCCACGTGGGTGCCTCGGCTCCGATTAACACCATCTGCCGCCTTTCAGAGCTGTTCTGTGAATCGAGCAGGAATTTCAGAGTCTTTTTTTTTTTTTTTTTTGCACTTTTTCCTGTTTTTAGTAACACGTTATGGTGAATGTATTTGCTGTAAAACTAATGTTGCAGTAACAGGTTGCTGATTGCTCTCGTCCAATCAGACGATCTGCATTTGGGGGGCCGGCGGAGCGACTCCTGGAAAGTTTCTGCTCGGTTTGCGAGTGGTGACGTGCGACACGTTCACGATGGTGCGACCCAATCGGGTTCTTGTGGTCCCAGCAGCGAACGTCTCCCTTTCATCGTAAGTTCTGTTAGTAGTCAGCAGAAATATTTGACACAGTGTTGAATATTTTTACTTTTGTCCAGTTGTTTGTTACTATTTGTAAACTGGGAGCTCTTTCACAGTGTCTTGTGTTCATGGTCTCGATATTCACAGCTCTGCAGTTCGGGCGCTGAATAAGAACTTCTCCATCGCCTTCCTCTTCCCCGTCTTCATCACACTCCTTTTTTTCCAGCACAACAGAACTGTTTACGACATCGTGGCAGGGACCATAGTTGTGCAAAGGCGAGGAGAAAGATAGGTTCTCCTCTGCTGACAGACTTTTTCTTCCTGTCTCAACGAGTGACGGCGAGCAACACGTCTCACGTAGCTCAGATCGGATTGGTCTTTCCCGATGGAGGCGGGACTGCACTTTAAAATGTCCTGAATGCAGATACATGCATTTTTTTTCTTTATTGTATGCAGCGTCATATCTACAATCTCCAGGGAAAGATGTTTGTTTAAAACCTTTAAATTTCTAGTTCTGGATTGATGAGATAAATAGAACCAAAATCAAAACAAATGTTAAAGCTGCTGCCAGTGGCTCTTTAGGGTCGCCATGGTAACCACATGTCTTACTTCCTGACAGCACTTTATATAAGACAGGGAGACAGAAATTCAACAAACAGTCCGTGGAGAAAAGTCCTGACCTGGTTTCAAACCCAGCAAGGCAACAGTGCTACCAGCTGCACCACTGTGCAGTCAAGCAAAAGGGGGAGGAGTTTTCTCTAGTTTTACCAAAATGTCCTCGTCATCATGTGAGAATTGTTCAGTTTGTTTTTCTTCAGATTTCTTTCACCCATTCTGGATCAAGTCGCATGTTTTGATGCATCAAAAACTGGTGAACAAAGTCCGCAGATTCAAACTTAGCTAAGAAGCTGTTAAACTGTAGATATTTGATTATTTCCGTTTCATCATATGTATTTATTTTTCCCTTAAAAGTAAAATGTTTTAAAACATTTATTCTGTGTAATTTTCTGTATCATTTGATACAAAGAAACATGAAAGGGACTTTTTAGGTTCAAATATACACAATTTCTTTCCGATTTTCTGTCATTTTGGGTCTCAGGGCAGCTTTTTAGCTTAATTTTGATGTCAAACTCAAAATGTGAAGTTCTGTTTCTGCATGTGCACAATGTGAAATTCTTCAGCTATTAAAACATGTCCAACTTATTCCCTCCTGGTTCTAGTTTATTTATCTATAGTAAGTTAATGCTGATGTAAACAGAACAGTCAGGCAGCTGCATTCTGCACACAGTGGGTTAAAGAAATGAGACGAATACCTGTAAAGGACATTACACACAAGTTAAAAAGTCTGAGTTCCTTCTTGTTTTGTAGCAACTGCACACTCAGATTTTCACCACAAGGGGGCAGTGCAGATCAGAACAAGTTTTGAAATGAGCTTTTGTTACCTGCAGTTGCCACTTTTTTTTTTTTCAAAGATGCACATGATCATTTTGGGTTGTTGTCAAACATCTCAAAGAACTTTACCAGAAGAATTATAAGAATCTTTTCAAAACAAGTTCAGATTTAAAGCCAACTGCATACAATCAGTTCAGTTTAGTTGTTCCATGATCTGCAGATCCTCCATCCTGAGTAAGGAAGGAATCTTAAGTGGAACCAGAACCAGGATGGAGGACCCATCTGCCTTGACCAGCTGGGTAATAACACACACACAGTTACTCAAAGAGAAGGAAACTGTGATTAAATCTATTTAAAAAAAAAAAAAAAGCTGCAATAAAGTGCAGAAAAGGTCCACTAACAGTATCTACATCTATATTTTATTTTAAATTGTACTTTTTCTCAATGACATCATGTTATGTATAAATAAATGATTAAGCTAATATTTTGGACGTTAAGTCTGTGGGGACTTGAAATGTAAAAAAAAAATCCTCATGTAGGATTGAGGCAATGCAAACATGAGTTCTCTGCTGTGTGATTTCAGTGCATTGTTTAGAAAAACAACTCAGCTGTGATTTTAAAAGTTTGTTGCAGCATTTTGTCCTTCAGTTGCAAGTTTTTGTGCTGAGAGTCATGAGTCGTTCTTCGTGCCAGGAAAACTGAGAGCGGGCTCAGCGGTAATCACGCCTCGAGTGGCTATAATACAAATTTCACAGAGTGAGAGGAGAGAGAAAGCAACAGAAAGTGTGAGACACTTGGATTAAAAGAGAGAGAGAGAAAAGCCCCAGAGGAAGGAAGAGGATTGGAAACGGGGTTCAAAATTAGAACAAGTGTAAAATGGGAAGAGAAGTGGAGGAAAATGGAGGAAGAATAGGAAGGGACACCATACTTGAAAATTCTCTCTGATCTTTGAGCCTTGGGACCAGAGGCAATGGAATACCCTGCAGAACTAAATTAAAATTCAACCAGCTTCACTTAAGCCTTCAGTTATTATACAAGAGACGGTCCATACGGCTCAGCTCACTCTGTTTCATGAGTTTACACAGTTTGGGTTTCAGTCACGTGTTCGGAGCAACAGTTAGAAAAAATACAGACATGGTGACGACCTTTAATCAGTTACAAAAGATGTATATAACATTTACAGCAACTCAAAACAGATGTGTTGAACCTTATCAAGAGGTGGGGGTCTGCAAGTTTACACTATCACCTTACAGCAAGTGGATTACTGGTTGCAGGGAACCTTCTGTGTGGGTTCCCTGTGCAGCTCCCTCCCATAAACCAGGATCACACTGAGGGAAAATAGAACCAGGAAAATTATTGTGACTAAAACTCAAGAATTATTCTCACTGTGGAGCAAAAATGTGCAAATTTCCAATGTATCAATCATGTTTTTATTATTATTATTATTATTTTACTGTACATAAAAGGGACAAACAGCTATTTTAGCTACATTTTAGCCATTTTTCTTCTTATTTTGAATGATTTCAGATCCATCAAATCAAAAGAAACAAGTAAAAATGCACAAAAAAAGCAAAACTGGACTTTAGATCGACTCTGAAGAGTCCAGTTTAATCTGGATAACATCTGCTTCTGTATGAAAATTATGGCAGTGATATTATGGCATGTTCTGTGCAGAAATGAGAGCGACTGCAGAACCGTGCCATGAGTACAGGAAGTCATCAGGACAGGTCACTGCTCTGACACTAAACTTATGGAACCATATGGCCAAAAATATCAGAAACTGTAATTAGATGGAAAAAAAACAAACTTTCTGATTGTGAATATGAAAGTCAGATTTTCTGATATGACATTCAAATCATCTCATTTGTATCTGAGTTCAAGTCAATCCGGTTTATCAAAGTTCAATTAATCTGTAATCTACAGAGCTGAGAACTTAAAAACCTAAAAAAAAAACACAATTAAAATAATATTCTTCATATTTAGAAGCAAAAAAGGAACTGAATCCTTTAGTATGAGCTTCTCCTGTTAGTCTGGGTAAATATAAACACCAGATTATCCTGCTGAGAAAAATCCTTCTGCCCTCTGATGGTGAACCAAAATACTACAGGTGCAACATTATTTTAAAATGACAAAATAAACTACGTAACAGAACGAGTTTGTCAGTAAATGTATTTCCTCCAAATCAAACCGAGTCTAATTTAAACACAAAACCCTGGACTTTCCGTCTGACTCAATAAACCAACATGTCTTTGGTATTTTTACAGAAACACTCCACCCTTGGATGCCTCTCAGAATCTCATTCCAAGCCTACGCTGTGCAGAGCTGAGTGGAAAAACCACCATCACAGCCACCAGATTTTATTTCTCATCTGAGTGTCTGCATATATATTTATATTTTAGGTGAATTTACTCCTTCATTCACTGTCAGCTGTCTATACAAACCAACCCAAACATGTTCTGCACTCACCAGCAGAGGGATTGTATTTGAAAACGTCTGCACAGATTCAGCTCCTCATTGGTTCTCAGACACTTTAGTGTCGCAGGTGGCTCAGCCAATCAGCTCGCTTCTGGGCCACAAACATCTGAAGTTGTAATAATGTGGAATGTGCTGGCTCGGCATGAGCTGTCAACTAGAGCATGTAGTACTATACTACATAGGGACGGGGGGGGAGGAGACGACGAGGGAGGAGGAAGTGGTAAACATTTAGTGACAGAGCAGAAGGCTCGTTGTACGCTGAGATAATGTGTGTGTTTAAAGGGAAGCAGTACTGTCAGCTGTTCCACACACACACATTCTCAAACCTCTTTAACTTTTGTTTTATTATAGAGTTTATTGGTTTTATTTTTACACAAGTGTTCTGTGGTTAAACCCTTAATGACTTACTGTAGATTGAAATGAGCATAAACAGAAAAATATATTTTAAAGATCTTTAGGATTTATTTCCAGCTTGGAGATGAAGAACTGGTCAAAGATTTAGACAGAACTTTTATAGCGAGTTGCTGAGTTTATAGTTTTTGATCAATCTCAGTTTATATAGTAGATTATTACCAGATTATTCCCAGTCATGGTTTGGATTTTTCACCTTGTCATTGTGAGGAATCTGAACTCTGTTGAGACATTTTTTGTTTTCTCTTTATTTGAACTGATTTGACGTTCCTCTTTCGGTTTCTCAGGTTCAGCTCTGGTTGTCTCCGCCTTTTGGGCGGAGCCTTGGCGTCAGTTTCCAGCAGTCACACCTGTGCTCACTCATCAATCAAGAAATATTTGGTATTTATACTGAGCCTCGGTCACCGCTCAGTGCTGGATTGTTGTGCTTTTAGCCTCAGATGGGTTACCTTCTGGTTTGGATTTAAGTTTGTTTTTCTGTTTCATGCGTTTCGTGATCTCTTTCAGGTCAAGTTCCTCTAGTAGAAGCACACCTGCCTGGTTTTGTCTCTGCTGGGACCTTCTCTGATGTCCAACACCTGGAAGTCTTACCTGTTCTCACTCACCTGCCTCCTGGATTCCCCTGAACCTCGGTTCTCCATTCCCCTCCTTGTTCCTTGTTTTGTCTCCTTGACTCCTCTCCATGCCACCTATGTTCAAGATCAAAGTAAGACCAATTCAATTCTATCAGTTCATCTTATTCTTCCCATACCAGCTCCTATAATCTCTTTATCTCCTCCAGATCCAGTCCCTGATGTAAGTTGCCAGCTACAGTATTCTGCTTTACATTTTACTTTTTTGTTATTATGAAATTGAAGCTTAATGGTTCAGGGTCTGGCCTCAGGATAATCATGACAGTCATAGTTCATGCTTTCCATCAGCACCTCGACGCTCAGTGTGTCACACCTGGATTTCATCTGTTCTTCACCAAACTGCACTCGCTTTGTAATCGTTCTCTCACCACTTCAATAACTCTGACACTGTTGGGTCAGAGTAATGTGTAAATCTTCCCCAAACTGTGTTGACAACGCTGTGGCTAGCTGCTGCAGCCATAATGTCGATAACCGTAAAGCTAAATCAATCAAGTTTTCTAAAATAACATTTACATAAGTCCCTTTTTTTCTTATTTAGACTGAAGTTCATCCTTTAACTTTCATAAAATGGTTCACAACATCAAAATGAGAACGTAACTCTGTTATTAGCAGCATGTGTAAACTCATATTGAATCTTATGGTCGCTCTTGTATGAACATGTAACGTCCAAGCAAACAGATATTTATAGTAAAGGGGAAACCCCCAGGATTATTTTACAGTGAGTGAATCATGCATTATGCCTCACCGCACTTAAAACACGCACATGTGAGGAAACTGTCAGCTGAGATCTGTGGTTGAAACACTAATGGTGCTTGTAAAGGCAGCGAGCGGAAGCTTGTGCTGCATCGTGGGAGCAGAATATGCTCAAACCTCGACCTTCAGACCCAAATGAATCAGTAAGCGATTACAAATACTGGATCAGATAAAAGTAAATCAAAGTGTTGTACAACCCACACTTTTGTCAGGTGAATATTGAATATATGCATCACGGGAATAAACAGCCAGACTGTAGTACATCACGCCGTACTCGCTGAGAGATCCGGAAACACATGCAGAAAGTCGCTGTGCTGATGATTAATTGATGATGTTTCAGCGTCTGTAACCAGCACAATGTTATCAGGCCTCCGTTGCCAGACATCTAGTGGAGCTGCTGGTTGAGGAGACGTCAACATCATTGATTCAGCTTTTCAAAAGGCCTTTGAAATCGAGCGTCTGGAGGATTTGGTCTGGTGGACGTTCGTGTTCAATTGCGCTTGAAGAGCACAACAGTGAGATAACTTGGAAGGGGAGAGCAGAGAAGGAGATCACAGAGCTGATGGAGTCTGCTTTTTTTTTTTTTTTTTAAAAGTTGACATCACAGTCCAGCATTAGCATTTCAGTCCTAATGTTTAATTCAACTTCTTCTGCAGTTTTTATTTTTGCGCTTAAAGCTGATGAGGTTGTAAAGAAAGAATTTAAATGAGTAAGATTTAGAAAAGAACAAGACAAACTTAAAGATTCTGGAATAAAAAAAAATAACCTTTTTAATGTTTGTATGATGATGCAAATAAGAGATTTTAGTCTTAGGGTTTAATTGCTAGTGAGACACCATGAATAAGGAAGTGATAAATCTGCTAATTCTCAGTTTAGGAGCAGATTATCTGAGTCAGAACTGTGGAGAAAGTAGTTTTATCAGTGTTGATATAATGTTGCATCGTTCCAAAGTGAATTAAAGATGCTAAAAATATATTTTCTAATTTGTCAGAAAAAAGTCTCTAACAGCTGTGGGCTTTAAACCCACAGAGTAGTACGTTCTTACATTTGTAGCATTAAATCAAGGAAAATGGAATAATAGACACATTTTAAATAAACTATGAATAAATGACGAGCCTAATTTGTTTATTTGCAGTTACACAAAAAAAACCAACTGACTTAGTCCTACAGGTGCCTATTATGTTACTTTTGTGAATTTAGAACAAAAATAATCATAAGAACTTCATATATAAAGTTTTCAGATGAAAAAATGAGTTAAATTATCATGTAAAGCACCTTTTCTGTGCCTGTTTCCATAATAATTATTAATGTTATTAGAATTAATAATTTTACAGATTATAAACAACAACAATCCTATATGGTTGCACATGTTTCCTCATGTGATGATGTGTTAAAAACATGTTTGTATTGTTTCTCCACAATGACATAATAAAATAAATGTAGTATTTACCTTTTAGTATTCAGTCTGTGTAGAAATAAGTTGCTTTTAAAAGACAAAACAAACATCTAGATTGTAAAAAGTGCCCAAATCTTTCAAATACCAAGTAATAAGTTCATAAATTTAACACTTCCTTAAACAAAACAGACATTATTTGACTTAATTTTAGAATAATTTGCAACCACATTAACATGTTGCCATGCGTCACACAAATTCAAACAATTTAATGTGACATTTTGCTCGCCTCTACCTGTCATTCTCCAGCTCTCGTGTTGCAAAAAGTGACGCCACGCATCCCGAGTCCCCGACTGCACAACAACACAAACAAAAATCGAGTCTCTGGGGGGGGAGACAGGCAGGCGGGGTAAGGCAAGTGCCACAGATTTGCACGCTGCCTCTTTCAAGCTCATCTATTATCCAGCTGACTCCACTTTGACCCCGGAGTTAGTGACTGTAGAAACTTGTCCTGATATCACTCTGTACTGTGTTGTGTAAATGCTTGTGAGTGTGCAAACATGTGGAGAGCCTTTCTGGCCTGGTCAATAATTAAAGAGACTGTTTAGAAGGCAGAAAGTGACTTTAATATGAGCGTTGAACACTTTATTAAACCAGATTAGTGTCAGTGTTTTTACCTCAGAGATGCACAAACATTTCAAATGAAGAATATGCAAAGAAAAACCGTGAAAGTGGGAAAATTTAGACCTAAAGAATTTGCAGTAAGTCTGAAGTGCAACAATTCAGTCTGTTTTCTTCAAAAAAATAAAAGTGTCAAAGTCGCAATGTGTCGAAACGTTCTGGATCTTGGACTAAGAAAAAAGCACAAACACAATAACCTTCGTTTTGACAAACTTCTTGTATCATTTGTGCTTTTTATTAGCTAAACTTGCACCATTGTACTGGGTCTTCTGCGTTTTTTGACTATTTCCTATGAATTTCTGGTAAAAAAAAAAGAGTTTAAAAAAACACCGTTAGGACCTGAGCCATGAAAGTAGATGCTTCACCCTTCCAATTAAGTTTGAAGATTTCCAGATGGATCATTTTAAAGCACACTAGATTACATCCCAAAATCTGACTGTGCAGGACGCAGATTCAATTGGCTGCTGTTAATACGCAGATTATAGTAAACTCTTTGCTGGGTAATCCTCCTTGCGCTTCCTTCTCCCTCATCGAAGAAAGGATAAGGTGTGTGAGAACAGGTTAGCTGGTAGCAGGCGTCAGCTGCAGGATTACACACACAGGAGGGATTTTAAGCCTCGGAAAATGTGGTTGTTAGAACGGAGCACTGTGTGTATGTACATACACTCCTGACAGAAAGGGGATGTTTAGCACTAAAACCTTTTACAGGTGAATTTAAATTTAAACCTTAGAACGCACATGTCCAACTGTTCAGTGTTTCAGTAGTTTTACACAACTTGTTCTCGAACAAGGAGCTTAACAGAGAAATTTCCCAACAAGTGTTTGATCCATGAATCAACCAGTTAATTTCTTGGTTCAATCAGAGCTGCTATTTAAACAGCCTCATCATGAGACAGAATCTAACAGGATGTTCTCAGACGCAGTGACCACTGAGCTTAGAGTGTCATCAGCAGGTTGCAACAGAGATACTAGAAGAGTCACAGAAAGACATAGAAGTGGACGTCCTTTGGTCACGTCCCACACTGATGATGCTTCATTCTGTCCTGTAGAACTAGATGATGAAGTCACTCAACTCCAGGTACATTTAAAGGAGCTGAGAGACACCAGGTGTCTCATCAGACCATTTAAAACTGTTTATATCATCATGGTATCTGCAAAGGTTCCTGAACACACCACCAGGTCCAGGCGTCATCGTCTGGACCAGGACGGGGGACCAGTTGAGCAGAAAGAACAAAGATGTTGGATGAGAGCGACATGAATCAGGATCGTTGTTACCAGACGAGTCTTTCCTTTGTAGGTGTTACAGTGTGGACAGGTGTGTCGAGTCGATACAGAACTGTTCTACATCATGAATCCAGTCATTAAACCCCTGCATGAACAACACAGACCTCATTTCATCTACATGAACCACAAGGCTCCAGATCATCCAGGTCGCATCATTAGTGAACTGCTGCTAAAGACTGAGGAACCTCGAACGGAGAGACCCGGACTTTCTCCAGACCTGAATCCCACAGAGACCCTCTGGGATCAGCTGAGTCGTGTAGAGGCTCATAACTCTGAACACCTGAGGTCCTTCAAGAAGAGCTGATGTCTCGCTTCAGCAGACAATAAGTCGACTTGTGAACAGCGTGAGCCGTCGTTGTCAAACTGTAGGTGATGTTCAAGGTCACATGACCCATTATTGAGATATTGACATGTTTTGTTGTGATTTACTCTCTACAGCTCTTGACTTTAGATTAAATAAATTGTTTGAGAAGACGAAATCAACGCATGCTTCAACTTCCTGCTTTCATGATATAATAGTAATGTGAACTTTTTATATTTTCCATTCACCTGAAAGTTTTTTGTGTATATTCACATATATGTATATATATATATTTTTCTATAGAAACTTGACTTGAATAGTCACAACGATGTGAGGAAAAACTACAAACTCTTCCACGTGTAACCAACAGGGGGCGCTGTGAGCAGCTCTGAAACCCATCAGCCAGTGGAGACTTTGAAACCTTGAAATCTGAATTGAAAGCTGTCTTCACTGGATGTGCATTCCTTTTCTATTAATAAAGTATTTATTGGTCTTTGCACGGAAACATTTTGAAGTTGTGACCTTCTCTTATCTCAGTTACATCTGAAAAGGTACAAACTCTTTCACAAATGTAAAAAGGAAACACGGTTAATAAAGTGCCTCCGGAACTTAAGTGCACTTGTGGTTCTCTTAACAATACGGATAAAAGAAAAGATATCTCCATACCTCTGTGGTTGTTTTATATCTCCTAAGAGCTTCTTCCAAATACTGGAAATGATTTATTAAATGCACCCAAGAGCCTCCTACAAGTGTTACTTAGTTATTCTGCCGGTGAGGTCTGGAATCCTTTTGTTTATGCACTTTTTTAAGTGGTGAAAAGAGAAACAACATACCTTAAATCAGTGCACAGTGACATTTGAGTATGAGTCATTTAACATACAGGTACAGTTTGCACATTTCAACAGCTTGTTTCGATTTCGAGTACACACCACGCCCGTCCAGCTTTATTGTCCCTGAGTGTATACTGTTCACACCTCCAACAAAGAACACAGGTACATCTCTAGGGAGTAACCCAACACAAGTAAGAAAAAAAAACTATGTTCCTCTTCTGGTAGTTTATTCTGGTATTATCTGTCCATGTGTACTCGAGACATTTCAATCATGGTTTTGGCTTTTTGTTCTTTTTAATCGACCTGCACTTGTGAGTACATGCAGGGTGGAACAGGGTAGTAAAGACTTGTGCAAGTACCCGCTTGTGCACGCGCATGCTGTTCTGGGAGTTCACCTGACAGGCTGACACTGACAAAAAAAAACATGTGTCAAACCATTAATCAGGATCAGAGAGGGTGAAACATGCAGCCCAGTGATGTTTTCCAATGGATCATGATCTGATACATCAAGAAGCCTGACTATAATTCTATAACAAACCGCTTTCATACTCTGCCACATTAAGCACGCACAAGATCCAGTCCCCACCAGGACATGTCTGATTACAACACATGCAAAATGAGACTTTTTCATTCACCGCTGAGAGCTGCACCTCTTCATTTCTCTGAATCCAGGCCATCTGTGTAACACCAGACCTCTGGCGCTCAGAGCGGCCCACCTCTCCGTGTCTTTGTTTGTCCCACATGTGACAAGGACACAATGGGGTGGCAGACAATAGGCCACTTATTGAGTGACTGGCAGGGAATGGGACACATCCCTGATCACCCGTCACTCTGCAGCCTCGTGCACCCTGCAGCTCATGGCTCAAGTGTCAGGTTGCACTCTGCTCTCAGAGGAAGAGGAGAAGGTACGAGCTGTCATATTGGAAATCTGGAAGAACTCAGAGAGAGAGAGAGAGAGAGAACAGGAAATAAAACTTTCTTTATCAGGAAGAGAATCTGTTTTTATCAGCATTATACCAGGAGACAGAGCACTGAAAGTGAAATGTTGCTTTTAATTCACATGTTGACAGCTGAGATTTCCATCCTGTCACTGTCAGCTGATCATGAGTACTGATTTGAACCTGCTGTGACCTTACAACCTTCAAAAAACATAAATAATTACCAAGCACTCAGAGCACATCTGTTTCTATAGAAAGCCAAATCCGGTTTTTAAAGTGCGTCAAAACAAACTATTAATGGCGTTTGTTAGTGTGTGTGCTCTGCATTCCCACGCCCGGTGCTGTCCGTGAACTTCTCTTCTAATTCAGTTTGTTTGCTCCACTCCGAGCACTGTAATATTTTTACATGAGTAGCTCGTGAACCTCTCCCTCTGTGTGTTTCTGTGAAGGTGGGGCAGAGAAGGTATTAGCTGTGCGCTGCAGACATCATTAGGAGGGGAGACGCTTTCCACCGTCAGCACCGGAGCGGAGTCGAGTCGAGCCGAACCGGGGGAGCCCTGGCAACAACGAGACACACAGCCCGGTTCACACCCCACCGTAAGTCGCACTAACTCAGCTCCTAACTCCTTTCACCAACACTGTCACCTTCTTTATTTTAGAGCTGAAAAAATGGCTGGAAAAAAGCTGGGAAGGGTGGCGCTGGAGCTCCTGGTTTACTTCAAAGCCTTCGAAAATGTTTACTTCACACTCTGACCTATTTCTTTTAAGTGACTAAAAACTACGTGGGCACGCGAGGCGTAGGTGGGCACCCTTGTCATTTGGCGACGTAAACGCAAAGTGTTGTTTAAGAGGCAGAAAAGAGAGCGGAGCGTCGGCTGGAATGTGACCGAGCGAGGAGCGCGTCCGCCGGCCGAGTTGGTGTCGGGCAGGCGCTGTCACTTCCAGTAACTGCGCCACTCCAGCTCGGCTCAAACATGGTTTCTCTTTACAAGACTACTTCTCAGCTTCAAACGCTGCTGTATAACATCTCTCAGACTCGTATATATCTGGTTTTTGAACTCTTTTTTTTTTTTCATGTCAAAGGCAGGCATTACATTTTCATCTACGTTTCACCATCGCGGAAGTATCCCCCCTCCTCCACGCGAAAATAGGCGAAAAACTCCCAAGTTATTGTGTTCACTTTTTATAAAAACACTCATATGGGTAGAAAATAGTTGTATTTGTTGAAACTGTGATTGTCTGGGTCTGCAGTTGCTTATGAGATGAGTTACTCCTCAGTGTGGTACATGACCAGCTGGTTGTAGAGGACATACGGTTTGTGATTGCAGGACTACCCGTGATGTCATTCATCCTAGCTGGACCATTATATAACGGGACTGTAGGGAAGCCTGTGATAGCGGGCTATTTTTACTCTGTTTACACCTCGGAGCAGGGCAGGCTCTGTCCCAAGTGATAGCCTATATGCTCTCACATCATAATCCATTTTAATATCCGAGTGAGACAAACAGGAGGGAGAAAAGTAACAGCTGAAGATGAGAGACAACATCCTTCAGGTGCATGTTCTCACTTTTAAATGCTTACCTGTACTGCTCAGTTGTCCCCCTGCAAAATAATTTTGAGGACACAAATATTCAATTACAAAGCTAAAATTCCATTTAGGACCCTTTTAATAAAGCGGATGTTAGTTCTCTTACACCATATTATGGATTTCTGTTCAAGTTTGATCTGTTGCCCTCATTCAAGGACACACAGTTTAATTATTTATTTGGATTTTTATGTTTTTAATTGTTAAATATGTGTTTGTATTTTAATAGTTATCGAAAAAAGATATATTATTTAGTTTTTGAGGTTATATTAATCTGAAATTGTAAGAGTGGATAAAAAAGTCCACTTAGAGGGCTGTAAACAGAATCTACTAATGGTTATTGTCAATATTTTTACTCGTGTCTTTTGGATTTAAATTTTTTTTTTTAATGATTCATTCATTTAGTTCAATTTTTCTTTAATATCATATACAGCTGAAGTTATTTTTGACCGTACAGTATAAATAAACGTCGGTTTACCCTCAATGAACCGACATTATGAGTTGACAGAATGCAGTAACTAGACACCGTGCATGTGATGACGACGGAACGTGCACATACAGTGATGTGTTTGCAATATGAAACCAAAATGAACACAGAGTGCATACAGTGAAAATTAATGTTTATAATTAATTTTAAAGATATGTTACTGATCAGAACTGTTAATGAGAAACTACATTGTTTTTTGTGACTCACTCACTTACAACACTGTGTGTTAGGAAATAGTTACACACTCATCTGTTGTAGTCTGAGTCAAAGCAAAATGGCCTCCATTGACTGGTGCTTCTTTTTACTGATCTGCTTAGGAATATATGTCTTATTTTTAATGTGTGTTTAAATTCAAGGTTGGACAGTTACATATCTCTGTTGGCTGATGGTCATTTTTTTCAGGAAATCGTTGCAGATATCGATTTTCTGTGTCTGTTTGTTCTTGGTCCGTAGATACGATGGTCCACGACTCAAAACCCAAAACAAAAACACTTACTGAAGAAATTTAGGTCAATGATTATAAACATGTCTGTATTTTAACTGGATCCTTCAAGTGTTACTGAATATCTGTAAAAAAAAATGGGTAAAAATCGATCAATTAATTGAAAAAGTGTTTTGTACAGTCAGGCTTTATCAATTATTTACAAAATAAATTGCTAAAGCTAATTAATTGTCCGAGCAATCAGTCATGGAATTCAGTCAAAACATCAACAAAATGGCTCGTCAGGTTCTAACTGCACACTTTTATCCACTGAACGTGATTATTTACAGTTAATTCTTTTGCTTTAACGCTGTTCTTTGAATGGATTTACATTAAGATGTTTATTTCTACAGTAAAAGTCACATCATGTTCAGCAAATTTACAACGTTTCTGTGTCGCAGCTCTGAGTTTATAATCATTGAACTCATTTTGAAGTTTTTAAAAATCAGTTAAATCATCAGAAACTGACATGCAAACTGCAAACAAAAGCATATAATTTATCAAACTACAAAGAAATCTCATTACAGTGTATTTATAGAATAATAAGACATTTAGATATGAGCCAGACGTCTCATCCTTTTCCTATTGAATCTAAACGCTACGTAGCAGCACACAGATAATCTTCTGTGTAGATTTCATTCTGCAGACAGACCTGCTTGCAGTCCTCCAGAAAGCTTGAATTATCTACAGAGTGAGAAGATAAAATATATGAATGCAGTTTTTAACTTCAAAGAAATGCTATCGAAACACTAAAGCGACTCAACCAGATCAACCAAATGTGCATCTAATATGTCATCTTCATCATTTACTTCAATGATTTTTGAACAGATTTAAGTTGGAGGACAAGTTGCGAAGAAGAGTGAAGTCATCTACACTTAGGAGAGATCTAATGAAGTCATTTCATGGTTGGAGAACAGTAGAAGTTAAAGTCAGCTGTTCATGTGCAGGATGAGGTTTGACAGATCGTTTGCTGGAAGGGTTGTGAGTTCTGGATCAGTGGACGAATGCTGTCCAGAAATCTCTTTTTATCCCACTGGGCTGCGACTGTTGGCGATAAATTACGGACGAAAGGGAGTTTCTTGAAAGCGAGTTGCTTTGAATCAACCTGCAACAACGTGTCAGACTGCTCTTTGCTGGTTTATACATTAAGACTTAATTGAGACACTTTGACTAACGAGAACATTTCTACGACATTCTTGCTCCAACATACGCACAGCTGTCATGAGTACCAGGTTATTGTGATTCCAATTGAAGATTTGCGTTATTTGATTTGAGTTTTGTCGCCAGCAGGTGATCCAGCCCTTTAGAAGAAGTAGCTTTAAACGTCCCTCAGCTGAAGTTTCATTGACTTTCAAGTCGGATCAGCAAAAGTTCTAATAACATTTATAAGAGCAGCAGGTTCGGCACGTTTCCGATCTGTTCAAGCTGCGGGCGAGCAGGACTGCAAAAACCAGACTGTGATTCTCTATTGTACGGTTGTACCAGTGTGATTCAGACATGCTGTTCCACGCATCCACCCACATACCCCCCCCCCCCGACACGCACGTGCACTTCTGCACTGCCACCATAGCCTTTGATTCCAGCCGCCACTCACTTTCAAATGGTAATGAGAGGCAATTAGAAGCCAATGTGTCCTAATCACAAGCCATTTAACCGAGCTTGGCTCATTTGTCAGAGCCGTGTGTGCACACGGTCTTGCACAAACAAATGCACATGAATACACATGTCTTGCAGAAGGAGAGGAGAAAGTGTGTGTGTGTGCGTGTGTGTTTGAGATTTCCAGGTAATGATTGGGTGGAGATTTTCATGGCTGAATGAACGAGTGACAGAAATGGTTCTACATGTGCAAGTACAGGCAGAGGGAATTATGTGTGGGAGGGAAACGCTGGTTGACCACTGCATGGACCAGGTGTGTGTGTGTGTGTGTGTGTGTGTGTGTGTGTGACTGTACTGTACTTACTCTTATGATTTGCTAATGAATGTATCAACTAGACGTATCTGAGATGTTTTACTCTTTATTCTACTTCAGATTACTTCAGGCTCTTGCGTCTGAGACAGAGGGGGTATAATTCAACCCCTTACAAAGACAAATTAAATAAAAAAAAGATACTTTTTTAAAAATGAAAGGCTTCATGATTTTTATTTCAGCAAGCCACAATTTACAGCTTCACCGTCTGCCCTTCTTTTTCAGCCGTGTAACGCTTTTCCTCACTAAAAAGCCATGTTCGATCATGCAGATGGTGTCAACCCGTGTTTCTGCATCCTCACAAGACTGCAGTTACAGCCTAATCCCTGGTTGTCTCTTTTAATGCCAGAAGCAACAGGAAAAAAACAAAACAAAAAAAGATAAGAAAGCAGTGTCGATTGGAAACAGAGTGTTGGGAAGTACAAGACTGAAGAAGAATCATGAAAGGATTTTTATAAAAAAGGAATGGTGAAAGAGACTCCTGGGATTAAAAAAAAAATAGTGTGTGAGAAAAGAAATGGTTGTAAAAATGTTGGAGCAGTGGGTGGGGATGGGGGCAGATCAAGAGTATGAGCTGTCTCGTTGAACCATCTCAGACCTTTTCAGCTTTTCCTTTCATCCTCCTCTATTCAGGAGTGCACAGAGTACACATGCTTGCACACAAGGGAAGGGACACACTCACGCAGAGTACTGCCTTTAAAGGAGATCAATGAGAACTTTTAGTATTTTATGTTAAAAATTGTTACATTACAACCATTTTTTTTAAAATTAGCGTCGTGCTGAATCCCGTACTCTTGAGATGTTGATGTGATTTTCGTGTCTGAGTGTAATGAACACATATTTGTATTTGTACTAATTCACAGTAATATAATATCACTGACTGGTTTCAATAGTTAATCTTCTGTTCACACTAAGAAAACTGCCAGTAAACTAGAATGTGTCACCATAAACCACATACAGTAAGACTTTTCAGTCTGCTTTCGTCGGGGGTATCGTTGTCACGACACAAAAATTTCAAACTGGATTCGATACTAGAAACAAATCCCTCAATTTTGATACTAAGGTGATTTAAAAACACCAATTTATTGAACAAGGATACAATGAATAACATTCCTTTTATCTAGCTACCTTAATGTTTAGAGCAAAAATAAAATGTAAACAGTTGTTAAGTGTAAGCTGGTTGTGGACGTCAATGGTTTCTCTGCATCAGCCTTAGCCTAAAACTATTTGTATGCATATCGAGTCAAATGTTATTTTATTTACTATATTAATCCCTTGTGGGGAAATTTGGCTCTGCATTTGACCCATCCTCACCTTACGGTGAGGAGAAGAGGGAAGCCATCTTGAACAGTGTGGGGTTCAGTATCTTGCCCAAGGAAACTTCGACGTCGGCACCGGGGATCGAACCCGCCGTCTTTCAAACAAAGGGTGATCGCCGTTCTGCTAGACTAGGCCGCCCGCCAATCAAAAATCATGTCGATTTGAATAAAAAAAAGTTCCTGTCTGCATTCTGCACCAACAAAGTTTAGCTGCGCCCCTTTTCCTTGTGGGTTTAACCTAAAAAAAGTCATTTTCACATAGGCATTCTGGGATATCTGTGAACAATTCCACTTGTGTGTGTCACTGTCCTCTGAAGTAGGCTGTGTATGTGCGAAACTCCAAAATATCCATACATGGGAACAGAATTTCTAATTTAGAT
The DNA here is from genome assembly GCA_006937955.1 of Pachypanchax playfairii. Lineage (NCBI taxonomy): Eukaryota > Metazoa > Chordata > Actinopteri > Cyprinodontiformes > Aplocheilidae > Pachypanchax > Pachypanchax playfairii. The sequence continues at coordinate 1,096,280 of SSNP01000031.1, forward strand.
ACCAGTATCGATTAATATCTAGGTATCTATTATGTTGATAACCGTCCGGCGTGGGACATGAGAGATGCTATCTTCCAGCTGTTGTTGATCAGCTTCAGCTGTACGTTAATTATAAAATTTCACGTAAGACCTTGTGAAAGACTAAACTCATCATCTGCGATCTCAGTGCTTGGATTCTGATTTGATCATTTTCCATTTCTAAAACATGGCTGAGGGAGTGTCATGTTTTTTCTGCTTTTTATAAGCCAAGATAAATGAAAAGCAACTTTACCGCAAAACCTCCCGTCTTCCTCAGATATCCTGCAAAGATTTGAGTTATTTTGTTTCCGTGACATGGTTTGGGTGCACACGTTACTCCCAAAGATTCATACAGGCAATACTAAAGCAATTGGATTTTTTTATTTTTTTTTTTATCAGCGACACTCATTTTATCCCGGCCTTTGTTTTTCCTTCCAGAAAACCCAAACTTGCTCATAGTTTTGTTAAGCAATCAAGTTAAAAAGGTCACCGTGTCTGTTTAGAAAAGTAGAAGTTGTAACAGGTTCCTGTAGGTGAAGCTGTGGCTGAGTTTATAATGAAAATACACTTTGTTTTGTCTTTACCGAAAGCCAAGCAAAGAAATTACGAGATAAATCAGGACTAATGTGTTTTTATATTTCAGATTTTGGACATTTGAAACAACTTTATCCAAATAAACTAAAATTCAATAACATTTTACTCATTTTTCTCCTTCAAATGCCTCAAAGTGGAACCCAAAACTAACTGAGTGGAAAAAATAGTGTCACTAAACTCATCTCGTCCTTGTCCTTATGAGGATTACAGAGGTGAGCTGACACTGAGTGGCAGGCGGACATCTCCTGTAGACTCTTCTCCAAAGAGCTTCAGGCGTTAGACAGGTACAAGCTGACAACCTGAAACGCTGCCAAATATTTAGTGATAAGAAGAAGTGAAAGAAAAAATGCTATTGAGGTCATACACATGACTGAGCAAAAATGTAATAGTTTGATTCATCTGAGGTTTACGATCATATTTTTGTGTATTGTTTGTGAAAAAATGCAAATTGTAGCTTAAAAACGAATGTATCATTGTCTTGTTTAGCCGTGACACTCTCAAAATACTCAAACAAATGATAGAACAGAACCACAGTGCTTACATTATTGAAGAAAATTGACAATTAGAGTTTCTGATTTATTTAAAATCTTTAAAATTGCAACTGCCTAATTATATCTGCACAGTCACTGTGTTTCTTTAAATGTTTCAGTTTACCTTCAATCAGACAAACTAGACACTTGTCAAACTAATTGTTTTTTTTTTTTTTTGCAAATCAAACTATGTTGCTATGGGAGATGTGAAGAAAACATTTTTCAGTTAAAAGTAGCTTTCCGTCTGTTTTTACTGATGTTGCCGTCCCAGTTGTTGTTAGCAGCAGATCCTGATCCTCAGCTGCTGGTGGGTGCGGGTATCAACAATGACTTATGTCTGAACCAGAAGGATATGAATTCAGCAAGAGGAATTCAATAACAGGAAAATGACCAGTGATAAAAACAATCCCTGGAATACCAAAACCCACCCTTCACCAGTGTTGTTCTTGGCAAAACCTTTTCGTTTCATTACTACTGTTTGCTTCTTGAGACGTTGATTTCTGGAACTCTACCCTCAGCAACATCCAGCAATGATTTCTTCTTTGACATAACCGTGGTCTGGTTTGAATAGAGGACAGAATGGGTTGTTAGGTTTTGCTGTCTGTCTCTGCTGTTATTTGTGGTTTGGCCGGTTCAACTTTCTTACTGGATGACTGGCTGCAGATCGGTCTCATTTCACTGAATGCGTGGCTGCAGCAGAGGCTAAAGCCCAGCTTTCTGGATTCTTTTCTGTCTGGGCCTTGACCAGTCCTTATGTTAGCTATGTTCATGATGTTTATTCATCTCAATGAGTTTTCTCTGTAGGGCATCTGGGTTCAGTCTTAGAGATCAGGTGAGGAGCGCCGTCATCCAGGAGGAGCTTAAAGTAGAGTCACTGCTCCTCCTCATCGAAAGGAGTCAGCTGAGGTGGTTCAGACATCTGATCTTGATGTAACCTGATCGCCTCCCTGAATGAAATCCCTGGGCAGACACAGAACTATCTTCTCTGGCCTGGGACTATCTTGGATTCCCCCAGGAGGAGGAGTGAGGGATGTCTGGGTTTCTCTCCTACACCTGTTACCCCCCCCCCCCGACCCGACTAGGATAAGCAAAAGACAGATGGATGGTCATGATGTTTGAACCATGTCGTTTGTCTATGAGGGTTACAGAAGACATAAACCCTGTAATAACTGTAATATTAGGATCATCTCAGATTAATTTCTAAGACATCATTCCTGCAGCTAATGTGACAAAAAAGGACAATTATGGCATAAATGTGTTTTTGGTTATTTATCCTGGAAATCAAACAATTCAATATCTTAATCGTTTCTGTTTCATAATAATCAAGTCCGTTTTAGACAGATAACGATCATGAAGTAAGAGTTCATTATGATCAGGTCTTGAGTTTTAATTTAACTTCTTCATGCAATAAAAACTCGTCTCATCTGCTTTTTGCATAGCAGACAAACAGCCATGAGATGTAATAATGGACACTCTTACTGCTCACAGCAGTTCCTTTAAATATGAACAGATTCACATGTGACTTAAATACTCATGGAAAACATTTTACCTAATATTCTGTTTAGCTCGTGTAGACGCTCGTGTGCGACAGCTTGCCCAGGGGAAATACCTGTGGTAGGAGAAGAAATGTGTCCTAATGGGAAATTACTAGGTTTTGTTAGTACGTCAAAATAACAGCATTTATTGTACATTTCACAACCCTAATTGTCTTTACGGGAAGATTTTGTCTTCCCAAATGTATGTCTCAAAGGCATAGTTGGTGTATTAGGTGGTTTAGGAATTATTACACAGTAATGGAGGTATTTGCTATTGAATAGAGAAATTCAAGGTCTGCTTCGACAAGCAAACAAAGAAACACTTACAGCTAATAATTCTACAAACATTTCCATGTTTTCTGAAAATACTTTTATTTGAATTACACTAATATTCAAAGGTTTGTGTGAATCTAATGAGCAAATGAATCAATTAGTTCATTTAAAATAAATTGTATAATGAACAGAGTAACACATTATTTTATAAATGTGTCTACTTAAGAATCTAACAAACAAGCAAACTAAACAAAACCAAAGTCGGTTGTGAATGTGTAAAAAGTAGCTAAAATAAAACTATGGCGTTATGATGAAGAAAGTACTTTCTGTATAATTTCTTTCCCTCATGCTATTCTTGCCGTGTAATGGTGCTATTTTCTCAATAGTGACACCTGCTGTGCAGGAGGAGGACTGCAGTCACTGCACTGACTGCTTCTTTTCCCAACAGAAGAAATATTTAATTCAATTCTCCTAAAATGAATGAAGCTGCACTTCTCTTGGTCCAGCAGCAGCTTTTATTGCAGAGATGTTTTATTTGATATTTCCTTCAACGTGGTTCTGGATGGTTATTAAACTCTGTTTAATACCACATGCAGGACTATTAGCTTATCTGCTCCTGCACTACCTCCAGCAGGTAGATCTGAGATGATAGCTGCATGCAATCACAGCCTGACAGGACATGTCACCCAACAGGAGATGACTGGAAGGCTGGTGGTGACGGAGGCGTGTCATAGATGCCGCTCAGTTTTACCCAAACTAAGACAAATATATCTGAAGGCAAATCAGTTAACAGAGGTGTCTGATTCTTGATAGAAATACACACTTAGATAATTATATAAAAAAAAAAAAAAGGTGTTAATAAATACTGTTGAAAACTTAGAGAATATTTCACTAGCTTGACCCTTTTGATGGCTACCTTGCCATCAGTAGACTGTTTGCAGAAGCTCGACTTCTTCCAGATTTTTTTTCAGCACAATAACCTGAAAACGACCACACGATAAAGTTCTTACGGGATTCCTGTTTCTCTTTTCATTGACCGTTTAACATATTTTGGGGCTTATGCATTTATAATAACTGTGACAACTGCAAAAGTATGAAAGCTTGTCAGTTGACTCTAATAATAACTGATACTTTCCACGCCAGTCATATTTGTGTTTTCTCAGCCTTTAAATTACAAGAAAGGAACCTGAGAGGGTTTATTGTGGTTTTACAAGGCTGTTAGACTTGTTTCCCTTTAAACACGTGAGACCTGGATAACCCAATGTGATATTGAACACCGGCTAACATCCGCAAACACTCTCCCGATTGATTAAATTTACTATGAATTAGAACGTCTGTGCACTGGTTTGAACTTTTCAGGGCCGTGTGTCTAATGAGATATCTGAGAACGACGCTGACTCTGAGTGGGAGTTATTTTGAGCCAAAGCCAGATTACAGCCAGATTCTCCTTCCTATGATTCAGCTGTGTGTTTCGCAACTCTTTATTTTCATCACACACACATTATCTGGTATGAAACGGCCGGCAGCCGTAGCTTTGGTCACTAAGGTTACAAAGTTTGTATCAGCAAATGCTGCCATGTTCCTCGCTCATTAGTGCTGACTGCTTATGTTTATACTTTGTTGTCTTGGTGATGTCAATATATCGACAGTGGCGCAAATACAAACTAAAGACAAAAGGCTTAAATCGTTGTGAAACAGTGTCCTCGGAGAAAGTCCTGCAGCCTTTAACTCTAATTATTCCTAAACACACTGGAAGTGCGACAGAAATGTTCTAATGTTGTGCCAGATGTGCATTTTGTTAAACGTTTGCAGGTATGTTTAACTAAGTCTAGACTTTATCAACATGACCCACACCGTATCAGTGTTTCATAAAAGTCTCGTGGAATTGGAACGTTTGTGGCTTTGCATCACCAATTTTTTTTTATGTTTATTTTTTGTTGCTGATGTGGAAACAGATGCACCCGAATCCACATTGCAAAATTGTTCTTTTAGTCCCCAAATCAGAACACAGAAACCCCCCCCCCTCCCTCTCCCCACCACGAACCCCCAGCCTGTGATCTAATTCCCTGAAAACTTGCACAAGGCTGCTAAGAAGCTGCTGGATTTGCAGGTTTCTATGAACTTTCAGCGAAGGGGTTTTCTCTGTTCTAAGTACGCTTGCCAAATGCAGCACACGATTAGAGTCCACCAATACCACTCCGAACTTTCTGCTACAGCTTTGGAAAAGAGGTTTGTGAGATTTATGTTGTTGTTGTTTACTTTCAGTCCTTTAAAATTGGAGGCAGGGTTTCATAATGCCTCGTAAATTTAGTCATCTTGGATTATTGTTTTCTATTTGGAACCTCACATTTTTAACCAGATGTGGGAAGAGGACTGGGTCACAAAGATGTTTCATTTTAATACAAGAAGATAGAAAAACAACTTGGATGAGAAACTGGGATCAGACAGTTTGGAAAACGGAACTTTTATTTAAAAAATGGTTGTAAATTTCAACATTTTTTCTTATTTTTCTTTAGTTTAGATTCTAATCCCAAATCACTGATTCCTACTTTTTTTTAGCCAATTATAGAACGTATTTTTAAAATGTTTATAAAACCATTTAAACAAAGTAATTTTAGCCTCTTCTGTCAAATCAAAGCGCGAGTCATTAAAGATTCTCTATGATTCTTCATGTCTGTGTTTGACTCACATTGAGCTGATTTGACATCATAAGTCAGCGTCTGACCTTTTTCTTAAACATATGAGTTCAAGTAGTCACTGATAAGAAATAATCTAAAAAGACTGATATTGTTTGAAGTTTTGTCCTGAAAATAAATGTTTTATCAAACTTTATTTTTGACATCAGTGTCGGTTTTTCTTTCTTTTGCCAAATGTAAAAAAATAGATCTGTTTATTGGACTGTATGCAGTGTCATGTTTGTTATTCAGTATTTAAAGGTGTGATGACATCACTGTTTAAACTGGCGTAAAGCTATTTCATGTAGTAGATATGCCCGCATATGTCAACTCACAAAAGAATTTGATTAAAAAACTAACACGGCGGGGGTGTACGGGCAGGTTAGAATCCTCTTCTCAGCAACACGGTTCCTTTCGTTAATGATATGTGGGTCTCCCTGGCTGACTTCGCTCTGATTGGCTACAACCATTGCCCGCAGCAAGCCTTTCTTCTTGGCTCCGTCAACAGTCCAGTAACATGGCGAGTGGACGTTTACAACCGTATATGTTCGAGGCTGAAACGTCTTCTGAGGAAGACGGAGGGGTGAACACATAAAACTCAACTAATCACATGAGCGAATAAACAGTGCTGTCAGATGTTATCAATGAAAATAGATTCACAATATGGTATGATAAACCTGTTGCTCACGGACATTGTTGCTAGAGCGGCTATCACATGCTAGCATCATGAACTCCTCAGACCACGAGCAAACGTTTATCAGGCAAGGCAGCATTTTATTAAATAAATAAACTTACAGGTATTGACGATGTGGTCGCCTCCTTCAGGGTTGGTAAAGAATTTTTAATTAAAATCAGTTTCTTTGACAATCCCAACTTGAATTCAAACAGTCCTCCGTGAAGTGAGCTGAACATATTCTCAAATTGAGGTTATAACTGCGTGACACTTCTCCATAAATGAACTTCAGCCACTCTTCTCTAGTTTTTTCATCCTTCGGGAGTGAGTGTAAACTTCCAGCATGGGTTGAGCATCCTTGGACACAACAGGTCCCCGTTTGCGTAGCCATCTCTTCTCAAGAGCAGCAGCACAAGCTAGCGCAACGCAGCTACCGGTGTATGGGCTGGGGGTGGGGGGGTGTGGTGGGGGGTTGGACTGTTTACTTCACTGTGCACTTTTATTGGACGCTATGAAATACGTAGGATGAAATGCCACGTAGGAAAAAATGGTGCTTTCCGATTCAACCGTTTTTTAAATATGAAACAAAGCGGACCGCCCACAAACGGGAACTTTGATACTCGCTTTGGACGTTCACACGGCCTCATCAGTGCACAACACATCATGATATACCCCAAAAAACTCAAAAAAGTGCATTTTGATGTCATAACCCCTTTAAAAAGATTATGGAGGAAAGAAGAAGAATCAGATGTGTTGTTGTTTTCTCTCTTGCATTATGAGAAATTACTCCTGTTTTTAAGGCGTGAACATGAGGTTGTGTGCATGTGTGTGCCATCACATACACCTGGTGGACTTTGAACTGATTGGATGTGAAGATGCGTGCATGTGTGTGTGTGATGGTTTAAAGAAGTAGTTTCACAGAGCAGCAGCCTGCCCCACTTTCAGTCTTTTAATCATGCATAGACACTTGGGGGCTCTCTTGTGTGCACACACTGTGTGTAGAACGCTCACGATAAGCAGAGCGTGTGAGAGGTGTGGTACAGTATATGTCAGGAGGGAATGCACTCAGAACTCCCTGACCCGGGATTACCCTGTGTGTGTGGGTGTAAGCTGATTTCAAAGTAAAAGCATCATCTTCGGGACTTTTTGGGGCCTGTCATTCTGTTTATTCCATCTCTTAAAGGCTATTTTGATCAAACTAATGTTGCTTCATAAAAAAAACGCATGTGGTGATAGTTTCAAATTTAGGAAAGCGCCCTGAAAATCACCTGCCAAATCTGTAAAGTCAAAATAGTAACTGTGTGTAAACCGCAGAGAGTCTGGCATATGATTGTGAAACCAGTTTTATCTCCGTTAACTCATGGGAGACCATTCCTCTCTCCAAGGAACATGGTGTCAATGCTTCCTGTTGGGAAATAAACAAAAATAAACACCGATCAGGCACACAAGGCAAATGTTTCCACTGCTCTGACGGGGTGACGACATAGTTGATGTATTTTGTCACTGTGGATTTAAATTTCTCTCCTCTGTTCGTATTTGGTGGAATGGAACAGATTCAGTAAACTACGGGGGACACTTGTTTCTTTTGTGGCAGGTTTATTTCACATTTTCTTTGTGGTGGGCGGACCTTTAGACCTGCAGTTTTAAAATGTTCTTTGTAGAAGTGGATGACATTTGGTGCTGCTACCTATTGTGGCAATGCTTTTAAGCCATGTTGTTCAGAGAACCGTGTTTGTTCAGTGTCTTTCTTTAGAATCTGTTTGATGGATCCAGAGCAGTTTTTCATTTATTTATTCCTTCGTCACTAAATGCTCTTAAACTCTAGTGAGCTCTTTACTTTCTTTACCTTTTTTCCAAGCTTTCCTTCCTCTGTCTGGATCCCAAAACACAATGTGTGCTGGAGAGTTTTCCGGAATGGGCGAGGAATGTGTCTGCTGTGAATGAGGCACGAGGAGCGTCAATCTGGTGCAAACAGCTAAAACAATGTTGTTTATACTTTATCTGAGGGAGGAATGAATCACCACACGTAGAGGATATTCATGCCCGCTTTTAGACTCTGCAGTTGTACTTCCCAGTTTGAGAGGATATTAAAAACAGCTTAAAACTCCCTCAGTCCTTTAACTGTATATGATTGACCAATAACGTTGGTCCAACGTCCTGCAAGTTTTGTTTGTTTCCTGCTCAGAGTGGATTCAGGCTCGGTTACAAATTCAGTTTGACATCTGCAGAAGCCTGTTAATGACCCATTTTTTGAAATCAGGTGTGTTTAAGTAGCATCTAAAGGGAGTGTCTCGCCATGCTGTGACTGGTACTAACGAGGGCGTTAACTCATTGCATGAATCTTAGGGCTTCGCTTTCATGCAGTTGGACTTTTTTAATATGTTCAAAAAAATGGTTCCTCGTTATGGTCACATAATCACATGTGGAACGCCTCTTGGTTTAGTTCCCTTTAGTCAGAAAGCTCGAGAAACAAGTTTTGGCAACATAAAACTAAGTTGAAGACAAAAACAGAATCTGACCTTTTTTAACAAAAGTGCAAATAAAGTGAGGAAAAACAGGAAGCAAATTTAAAATATAATTGGAACCTTTTCTGAATAAATATGCTTCTAAATTTGCACAACATTTGCATTAATGCCCTGCTAATGTTGCAATTATTTCTAGTTTTGACATCAGCAAAAGTCTCCTAAATCCTAATTCAGTGTGATTTCAACTATCATGTCACTTTTCTGATATTTAAATGAGCCAACAGTCACAGCCTGGTGAGATATTACCTTTAAAACACACAGGGGACCTTAAGGATTAGGATTTAGGACCACTGCTTTAGGGCATCAAAGTTTAATCACATCCCTAATCTCAACCTTTACTCCAACCTTAATCTGATCAAAGTCTAACCTGAAACCTTCAAACCAGTCTGTAAATAATTCTTTGAACATTTGCTTCAAAGTGATAACTGACCTTAATGTTTTTACAGTGAAAGATAGCTCTAATAGGTAAACACACCTGCTGGTTTCACGGTTTTATCGTTTGCTAATTGTGATAACTATGTATCTGAATGTCCGTCTGTGTGTTTTGGAGCAACAGCAAAAAAACAAAACAAAAAACAAACAAGAAAGACAAAGTTGGTGCACAGAGACAGAAATCCAGACAGAGAACTGAGCTGCAGGTTACTGACTACTAAAACTTGTGTTTGCATGTGTGTATTTACAGAACAGTCTACTTGTGTGAAATTTTTTGACAATAATTAGGCTCAATCTTTTACCATGAAACAGATTTACAAGGTTAATCCAGGTGAAACTCTGCTCTTTATCGATCTGACACAAGAGACGAATATTGATTTCTGAAAAGATTCAGTTTGAAAGAGGATATCAGCACCAAGCTTCAGTACGCAGAGATTTTATTTTAGTTTGTTAAAGAAGGATCAAGGTACGCTAAGACAAAATGGCTAGTATTTTAAACCATATCTCTCTTTTAGAAACCTAAAAAGAGCCGGTCTAAAGTTCCTTTTCAGAAACTTTTCAAACTTTAGGTAGTAATGTTGCTTACAAGTTTGTGATGTGTATTTCATGCCTATATATAATTATTTAAGCTCAAGCTTTAGAAAGTCTGATTATACTGATTTATATTTTATCTCATTTGGTAGGTTGTTACTAAGAGCTAAAAAAAAGCCTGATAGGATGCTGACATTTAAAGCTTGAGACATGAAATAATATATATAAAAAATACATTTTATAAATTGTTTATTGAAAAATAATAACATAATACTTAAGAATTTATATAAAAAACAATTTAAAAATAATAAAAGTAAAAACATTGACACCTGTAGTACTCGGACCGTCCACCAGAGGGCGGAAGAGATATAGGATTCAAAACAGCAGGTTTTGAAAGAAAGTCCTAATTCTGTTAGAGAAGTAGAGCTAATTAGAAATGTACTAATAGTCGTATCCAGTTCAAGACATTTAGTGTTATGAAGTTAAACCCTGCAGAATCTGATTAAATGTAATTTGAAGGTGTCAAGGACAGTCATAACGCGAAAGTTATGAGAAAGAATGACTGTAAAAATAAAGTAATGGTGCTCAAAGGGCGTCTGTCAGTTCATCAAACAGTTGGTATGTTGTCTTTGTTAAAGTTGCATTATCAGCATTTTTGTTTTGAGTTCTGCCTGTTGGTTTACTTTTTGTTTTTGTTGAAGTATGACTCAGCAGTCACGCTCGTCACATGTCAGATGTAAAATTCATGACGTTTGTATTTGTGGTATTTGGAACCAACTTGTGAAAACGTCAAATCGTGAATCAGTTGTTTCTTGTCTTTAGGGCATGTTGATCACATGATCAGCTGATTGGATTTAGTGATCGATGCTGTAGTAACCGTAGTAACCGCCTCAGTGGACTCTGGGAATGGTAAGTGTTCAGGATAGTTGATAGAAGTACTTTAGTCTGTACTTGTGCATCGAGTTAAGAACTGACCTCACTCCTCTTCACGGAAATCTCTCAACATGAGATAAAAATTTGGACTTAATGGTGATAAATAGAAGAAATCAGACTGGGCAGTATAACCGAGTCATTTCATATTGTAACAGCAATCTATATCTTGATATTGTGCATTTTTTAAAAACGTTGTTGGGTGAAATGCACCATGAAGCTCGTTGTTCGGCTCATCCACACATCTGTTACGATTCATGAGTTTGTTCTTTTGCGTCCTGCATAACAGCAGTTCTAACCTTTAACTCTGGTAGAGGCTTGTTGTGTTGGTGTTTGTGATGGGGACCGATTGATGGCATATTCTGCACAGTAGTCTTTTAATTATACAACATTGTCAGTGATGCTACAGAGGAAGCCTTCGTTCAGGTACGATTGAAGGGACTCAATGCTTTACACATCTTAGAGTTTAAAATAACATTTGTTTTAATTGTATAAACTAGAACAAGACACCAGAAAAACTGTACTGAGGTGATATAACATAATATAATTAAATAAAAAATATTTAATCAAAAAACTGACAAGAACCACCCAAAAATTAGCTCACTTTGGTTCCAGAGAAATTAGAGTTCTGCAGTAAAAATAGAGGTATTTTGTCAAAATGAGCAAGTGTCATGAAAGAGACCTACATGGCTCTAAATAGCTGGGTTTATTTGTTAAAAAATAAAAAGGACACAAGCCTCAACCAGTGTCTCATGTGGGTAAACAAAGCGTAGTTGCCATGCTGATGGGGTGTCAGTGTATAAATAGCTGCGTGTTGTTCTGAATACATGGAGGAGAAGAGCACAGCAGCAAAATGGGATGAGAGAGAGTAAAAAACTGCAAGATGCAGAGTCAGGAAAAGTTGTGTCCACATTAGTAAAAACATCCATCCATCCATCCATCCATCCATCCATCCATCCATCCATCCATCCATCCATCCATCCATCCATCCATCCATCCATCCATCCATCCATCCATCCATCCATCCATCCATCCATCCATCCGCAGCTATGAATATTTCGTATGTGAGAGGCAGCCATGTTGGATTTAAAGGTTGTGGCTGGCGGGAAACTTTCAACCCTTTTCCAGTAGATTTTTTTATGACTTGATACTTAAAGCAACATGTAGTCATGTGTAGCTGATTGCTCAGCCATGGTCTAAATTATTTCTTGAATCTAATTCAAAGTGTGTGAAACAGTTATTATACAACATCAGTTCTTCCAGGAGAAGCAACTTGTTTTCTGTGAAAAAATCAAGTCAGGGAAGAAACTTTGCTTGTTGATGTAGAGGGAGGCAGAAAAGTACAAATGTTGAAACAGTTCTCTCTCTCTCTCTCTCTCCCATGGCTGTACCTGCAGACAGACCAATGAGAACACTCATCTGAGACATTTCCCCTCCATCGCTGTGAAGATCCAGACTCCACACCAGGAACAGCAGCTCCAGTCGGTTGTCAGCTGAGAAACACCTACACCACCTTCTCCTCCCCAAAATCTCTTACTTCTCTGCTCAGGTAGGAATTAAAGGCAACACATGGCATCTGTTTTTACCTGTACATGAGCCAATCGAGCCGATGAGACCGGAGTCTCATAGTAAGAAACTCTGCTGTTAAAACTCAGAATTTTGGAGAAGCTTCCATTAAAGATGGGACGTATACTTGTATACCTGCCTCTGTTGTAACCATGGTAACCTGTATGTTTTTCAGCATTAGATTGGTGAAATAATCCCTGAATTATCAGATTAATAATAATTTGATATTTTGTTCATATTAACTGCATCATTCTGATTGTTCACTCTGACCACTGCAGCGCCGCTCTGCTCAGACCGCGTTCCCTTTCTGTCCGACTTTATTCTTAGATCCTTCTCTTTTGAACCCATTATCTTACCGAACTCGCTCTCCTTCATCACCACCCTCCGCTTTATCTACTGCGACTTCTCTGTCAGTCCTTTATCTCCATTTCACCAGCTGTATGTGGAAGTTTGTTCTCTCCTCAGAGGGTTTGTAGAGTGCATAAAAAGACTCAGTAAAACAAATGAAGGAGGCCGTTTTGACTTTTTGTCTCAGTGACACGCTGCTCTTTTCTTACTAGGATCTTGTTTTTAGTAAATTTTATTCCAAGAAATAATAGAAAATATGGAATTTTTCTTCGAGTTTTGATCCAAAAAACAATCCACAAACTTTAAGCTTTAAGACTAAACAGTTTTTGTTTATTTAGAGCAAATGTCACTAACAGCATCTTTAGTCGCTACAAACATGTTTTAGACTGCAGACAAATAAAAAAAAAAAAAAATTAAGAGACCATAGAACAAAAGTTACAAAAAAAGTTACAGATGAAACAAAAAGATATTTAACTTAAAATATGACCCAATGATATTTTCCCGCGTGACTCACTCCCCTGCTCTCTTTATTAAACGTACTCCTTCTTCAGCCATCAACCATACTCGATGAAAATTACACATTTTACTTCCTGCTGCTTTCTTCTTTCTTTTCCCCCCTCGTTCTGTATTCATGGTTGACAGTCGCCTTTCTCTGAGCTAAAAGGAAAATTTCTGAAATGAGCAGAAGGAGGTCTAACAGTCCAAAAGCTCAAACAATGACAATAATCGACAAATCTCGACGATCAACACGTGCAGCCCAAAAGATTCTGCAGCATCTCGTTCACTTTTACGTTTTGATTATTAGCGATCGGTTTAAAATTACAAAAAGAGACATAATAATCAGAAAATTCTGGTATTTTTGGTACATTTCATGCTTTGAAAGTGCAGACGACCTCCAGCTTAATACTGTGCCTGAACGCCACCTGTGCAGTTACAGATGGAGCAGCGGAGCTGCTGCTGCTTCAGACATGCTGCTCACACTACGTCCCAAACACACGACTTGCAGCGGCACAATCTGCTGCTAAATAACAGGTACGTTCAGCCAAAAACACCCAGATATATTCACATATACGTGGAGGAGCTGATAGCAGCAGTTTGCAGTTTTAAGCCCATCGTTTGAGTGTTCCTCCATCTTTTTTTTTTGAAACATTTAAGTGCAGAAACCAGTGGCGTCACAATGTTTCAGAGTTCTCCCACTAGTTACTTAAAAATAAAAATAATAATAGATTTAGGTGAAGTATTGTTCTGTTCCTTAGCAGGATGGCGAAATCAAGCCAAAACATTGAAATTTGCCTGAACTTGATAAACATGCTTAAAAATATTCACAATAGCATTTAAACTATGACAGATTATTCATCTGTCTTAAATTTCTTGCTGTTTTTATCTGAATGCTGCACAAACACAAAGGAAATGAATTATTCTGTCTCCTTACGTTAATTTCACCTCCTTTGGGCTTGTTTTAAAAAAAGATAATACAGCCAGACGTTGATTTTATTATTGGAGAATGGGCTCGAAGATACATATTCGATGCCAAAAGAAAGGGTAAAACTTGCAGGGGGAACCTGACAACTGTATCGGAATTCAATTATTTCTAAGAGAGAGATTTTTTTTTTATCTGTTACTGAAATTATCTCCTATACTAAGAGTCGATGCAGCCTGCAGCAATGGCTCACAGTGTTGCCAGAAATGTCACATTACTAATTAACCCAGAGATGCTTGTTTGAATAAAGCACCTCAGATGTTATTAGGCAGTTTCAGTCCTTCAATAAAAGCTTAAAAGAGAGTCTGAATGCGTCTCTTTGAATGTTTATTTTGTTCTATTTGAAATGTAGTATTACATCCTTGCTGGGGGTGGGGGGTGGGGGGTGGGGGGGTGATCTGGGTTCTTGCTCTTGTAGTTTGATTAAACTGAGATAAAGGGAAGCAACGCCTAGTCAGTTTTACACAAACCAGATACTCCTGACTGCAACTGAGTTTAATTAATTTGTAGTTATTTTAGTTATTTTCTGTATTTTGAATTACAAAAGGAGACAAGTGGATTTCTAGTTTTGAGGGAGTCATTTAATAAAAACATTAAAGTGTTTTTTGGGAGCTTGTTAATTGTCGGAGGAAGTTTATGCACTGAGGCAGTCTGACACAAATGCATTTCGGCTGACTCTGCACACTAAAGAGTTTGTTAATTACCTTATCCAGTGTCTGTGAGTTCATCCGCTCTCCTGGCTGAATTACAAAGAGGAACAAGAATCAAGGGAGATAAATGAAGCTCTGAATGAAATAGCAACGTGATAGATACTGTAAAAGCTGGAAGGGGAAAGAAAAGAGTAAGTTGAAGAAGGTTTTAACCAGGGTCATTTTGCTTCATTTTGAAAAAGATGTAAAAAAGGACAAAAACAAACTTTTAAAAAGAGATTTTCAAGTAAATTTCACAGACACATTTAAATGTAAGGCCTTCACCCTCTTCCTCAGTGTCAGAGCAACACAATCTGACTGGTTGTGTTCAAGAAAAATATAATCAAGTCAAACCAACTTGTAGCAGTTCAAGATAAATGTTAACATGTGAGCTGCTGCTCCTCCTCGTGGAAAAGAATTAGCTGAGGTGGTCCAGGTGTCTGATCATGACGAAACCGCCTGGAAGGTTTAAAATCCTCTTTAGCCTGGGAAAAGATCACCAAGGAGGAGCTGGAGAGGGTGAAGTGGCGTTGCAAGACCGTTGCCCACAATTATGGTGTTTTTTAAACCATCAAATGACTAATTACAGCTAAATATATTTAACAAATATTTAAATTGCAGTATCAAAATAAAAAGTACACCAATCAAATACTCATTGCCTGTAAAAAGGGATGTTAAATCTAATTTTATTGTTTACTCACAATAGTTTGATTCCTTTACATGGAGGGGCAGGACTTAAACAGGCCATATACAAATTTCAGGACTTCTTAATTAGGATTTCCATACTTAATACTTAAGAAAACAGGATTTCTTAAGTATTAACCTGTAATATGAAACATTTTATATCTAAAAAACATTAGGAAACACTGATTAAAAGACCTTTCTCTCTGTCTGCGTCACAATTCGACTGGTTCTGTCACGCTTTGGCAGCTGCTTTTTCATATTTATTATTCTAATTTGCTGGACTCTGATTGGCTAACAAACTAGCCTATCAGAGCAAGGAATACTGTTTCCTGCCCCGCTGCGCATGGCAACATCAGACGTTCTCTCTTCTTGTTTGTTACGTCTTATGTTACAGCTTTTAGCCAGCAGCATGCTAGGCGTGGTTTCAACTGCAGGAGCTGATGAATACTAACAAACAAAGGAGTTGTGATGAAACAGATACAGGCCGTTCAGACTCGGGAGAACTTGTGTTTTATCGCCACCTGCGTAGTTTGAGAGATAAAAACTGAAAGAGAAGTTGTTGACCTGTTTTCACACCCACTATGAAGGTAAGAACACCTGTGGAGCTAAAATATTCAACAGAAACCTCAGAAAAACAATTTTTAATGGAAGGGCCTCTTTAAAACTTGTACTGCAGCCTTCCTCAGGGTTTTTTAACTTCCTTGTTTCTGTGTCCAGTTTTCTGTTTGATCTTATGTAAGTTGGTTTATCTGAAGGTCAAATACAATACTTGAGCAACATAACCTGCTAAACTGAAGTAACTGAAGATTTTGGCTTTAATATATATGTCAGCATGGAAAAACCTGTGTTGGGTCGTCGTTAAAGAACCAGGCTGGTGAGTTGAGTGTGTGAGAAAGTGAAAAGCACCTGTTTAAGGTGTGAGCTGTATTATCGTGGTTACTATATTTGGATATAGTTATTTACATAATTTACCATCTTCCTTTGGTTTCATCAGATTACTCTACTGTTACTCCTAAATCGCTCCCACTTTTGTTGCATTTCCAAGTTTCCACCTGCTTCGAAGCACTAAGCAGTGAGTAACGATGGCTGACATCATCTCTGGCTATGCTATCCTGACTAATTGGCCAGAGCAGTCTGACTGTATTAGATGTTATTCCTTTAGGGTATTCCCTGTCCTCCGCCTCCTCTTTGAAAGATAACTCTCATTGTTTGCACGGAGCAACACGTTAAGGATTTATATGTTTTTTTTTTTGTGTTTGTAGCAGGAAGAGAAAAATGGCATTTGTCGTAAGTTATTTGTAAAATTAGCGTGTTTGATTTATGACTTGTGTGTTTTAACATGAAAAATGAATTATGAGAAAAGCTGCGATTGCTGTCGAGCTTGAATGGTCTTTTTAATTGCTACCATCTGAAATGCACGTCTCAGGATACCTCAGGAATATTATAAATGCACTACGGGGACACTAATGGACCGCTGAAATGTCTTCGGTAATTGTGCGGATGCTCCGGCTGGCTGATAAAACAATAAAAGGTTGAAAAATGATGTTGAGCTTTAGATTTACAAACAGTCGAGAGGCCTTTTCTTTCACTCATCTCCTCTCCTGCTCCTTCTCTCTATCTTCTCTCTTTCACAGAATCCTCTGTAAGCGCCACCTTTCCAGGTTAGGTAAAAGGATTACAGTAATGGACCCCCCCCCCATCCTGCTCTCACTCCAACATTTACTTGTTCTCCTTGACAGTCTCCACTCTGTACATTTTGTTCTGTATATCAGCGTGGCCACGGGCCTGCTTCCTCTCTCTCTGTGGCTTAATACAATCACACCATGAGGAAAAGTGTGCTGTGAGAGTTAGAGACGATTGAGAAGAGTGATGAAGGAGATGTGGAGCTATGGGTGGGTGGAAATTGGCAAGAGTGATCACATCTTAGAATGGTAATTACCTAAAGGCACAACTGAGAAATCATGGAAATTACAACATTTTTCAAAGCACGGAAGTCGCCCCATATGATCAGAGACGGACACTTTACAGGTAGTTTTAGTTTAAAACAGACTAAATTAGAGGCCGAGCGATATGTTTTTTTTTTAAGGCCGATACTGATTTTTAAAATAAAATTTGCTGATGGCCGATATCTGAAGCCGATTATTAAGGCTAATGTCCGAGGCCGATATATGTAGATTTTAGCAGCGCACTGATTGGGAAAGACAATTGAACACTCACTGTGTGCATGTTAAATTAAATCAATCAATAAATCTTTGTTTTAATATTGATTGAACTTTAAATATAGGATCATATAAAAACAAAAAAACAGTAACATGTGCAAACTGTTTCAGAACAGTAGAAAAAAACAGATGTAAGTATTTTTTTAAGTGTACAAAGTAAAATAAAAAAAAAATCAAACAGTACACAGAATAAAGGTGGAAATACTGCTGGTTGCAAAATAGTGGCTGGTCTAGGTAGAATCTTCAAGTAAAATAAAAATCACAAAGTGAAACCCACTATTATTTAGGGAGCCATGGTAGAGGGTTCTAACCGTGGATAGGAAGGATCTCCTGTAGCGCTTTGTGCTGCAGCAGATCTGAAGAAGTCTTTGACTGGAGACACTCTGATGTTGAGTTACTGTGTTGTGAAGAGGATGATGAGGGTTCTCCATCATGTTCTTCATCTTCCTTTGGACAATCAACTCAAGAGACTCCAGATCAGTCCCCAGAACAGAACCAGCCGTCCTTATCCATCTGTTCAACCTCTTCATGTCACTTGTTCTGATGCTGCTCCCCCAACAGGTACAGATGTGTATAAATATGTAAATTATAATAATATAATGTAATGTAATGTAATGTAATGTAATGTAATGTAATGTAATGTAATATAATATAATATAATGTAACCCACTTCTGAGTATGTACACGTCGCCACTAGGTTCGTAGGAGCTATGAGTAAGAGTAATAACCAGGGACACCAGTATAAGTTATGAAAAGCAACTTTTAGTTGTCAAAATCATTTGAACAGAACACAATTAACAATGCCTATGGGCCCTTTAAATGTAAAATAAAATAGAATAAAATAAATTGTCCTTCCAAAGGTCTTGGTTCAGAATTGTTCGTTATGGATCCAAAGTTCAAGTCAGGTAAGTCAGAGTAAAATAGTCAAGTCAGGAGTGTATTCAGTGTGGCTCCTGTTGGTGTCAATTCTTGGAATCGGCACAATCCTACCACAACCTCAGCTGAAGGATGTGGTGATGATCAGAGTTCTGCTGGGAGGCTCGCCATCTACAAGTCGCTGGTTAATCTCGTTGACACAAGGACTGAAGCTTCATCAAGTTTTTTCCAACCAATATGAAAAGACCTGACCAAGTGAGAGTTTCTACAGAGGAGACCGGAACAGTTAAGGTGGCTCCTCGACGACTCTCCAACGTCTTTTTCTCTCGCTCTCCAGCTCCCACGAGCGAAACAACACCAGAGTCTCGTTTGCGCATTTGCGATGTTAAGCTACTGCAGGTATCTTTGTGCATTACTTTGTGCGGTTTTTACAAAATAAAGTCCCGGTTTCAAAATAAAACACACAAGCATTTACAATCATGAAATTAAAAGAAATAACGATCAGATAAGAACATAAATCATTACTTTAACCCACTTTTAGGCGGGTTACAATAATATAATATAATATAATATAATATAATATAATATAATATAAAGGGGGCAAACTTTTCAAGATGGGTGGTGACCATGGTGCCCATTTTGAAGTCGGCCATCTTGGATCCAACTTTTGTTTTTTCAATAGGAAGAGGGTCATGTGACACATCAAACTTATTGGTAATTTCACAAGAAAAACAATGGTGTGCTTGGTTTTAACGTAACCATCACATATACTAATGTGCCACAAACAGGTCGTTAATATCACCAACCATTCCCGTTTTATTAAGGTGTATCCATATAAATGACCCATCCTGTATATTATATAATAATGTAAATTTGAGAAACTGTTTGTACTGTGATGTTTTTACGGATCGTACCGAACGCCTGGGTGTTCTGAAACAGTCAGGAGTTCATGATGACAAACCTTTTCCTCCGTTTAAGCGCAA
Organism: Pachypanchax playfairii; assembly: GCA_006937955.1. Taxonomy (NCBI): domain Eukaryota; kingdom Metazoa; phylum Chordata; class Actinopteri; order Cyprinodontiformes; family Aplocheilidae; genus Pachypanchax; species Pachypanchax playfairii. The sequence continues at coordinate 1,115,841 of SSNP01000031.1, forward strand.
TTCAGCAGCTTCAGCTTTTAGTAAGATGAATGAGGATGGCCTTTGTGGTGTCTGCAAAGTCCTTATGCTGAGACCTATAGAGAGTTTATTGCTTTTACAACTAGTCTGTATGATGAAGTGCCATCTCTCTCATCGCCCACTCTCTCCCAACTTCCGTTTTCTCGCCACACCTCGGTTGTCTCTGAGCAGAGTAAGTGCCTTTGTTATCTTGTTCTTCTTCACCTTCATTTTTCAACCTTTCATCATGCCAGGTGTCCTTGTTTTTCTCTGCCTCGTTTTCTTTTTCTGTGGCTCCTTTTCTTCCTGCCTTTGACCTTGCTTCATTCTCATCTGGATTTTCTTATCGTAGTGACCCACAACACCAGATCTGGAGCACTTTTTAGGTTGATAGTCATTTTCTCAGGCGTGAAAGTCTTTCAACTTTTTCAATTTGTATTTTTAATGAACCTTGTTCCATACACATGCACTAGGACAGCATTACTTTGTAATAAGACTGGGCTTCTCTTGTACAAATATGTGTGATATAAAGGAAAACTAAAGAATTTCTGGGAAACCAAAGTTTTCCTCTGGGATCCCTCTTGACTGTGTAAACAAATACCGTTTTTCTTCTTCACTGGTCTCCGTCTGCGTGGCTGTTTACTCGTGTCCTCATTTACTCTATATTTCCTGGGAGGTTACAGCTAATTGCTCATTGTGTTAAACTAGTTTTGCTTCGCTTCGCCTTGAACTCGAGGCCTTGTGGTTTCCTGAACTGTGTAACAAAGGCAGATAAGCTTTGTTTAAGGAGTTTTAATGGAATAGTTTAGGGTGACAGACAGCAGACACTTCCAGTGATCTCACGATGGGTAAAATTACCTTTTGTCTTTTTTTGTACAGCTTCTCTGTCTGGTTTGTTTTATTACATAAATCTTTTTTTAAGCTGAGTGTTCTGAGGAATAACACTTACTGTCTTTTAACTTTTTTGGGGTGAATAAATAAAAAAACTTGCTTTATCTTCCTGTATGCTACAACATTTGTACCTTGCTGTTACATTAAAATCTGTCACATCTAAACGTGAACAAAAAGCTGTAATTTATCAGCATTAAACAGACTTATTAAACGTTATTGTCTCCAAAATAAAAGATTTCTAACACAAACTCCCTGCTTTTCACTCACCGATTCATTTATTTGAATGTTTTTCTTCACAAAATTTGAGATTTAAAAGCAGAAAATCTCTTTTTTCAGAAGCCAATTAACACCAAACTGATTCCAGAACATAACACAGTATTTTGTGAAATTACAGCAACTTCTTATTTTCACTCCAAAAACAGTTTTCTGTTTCAGTTTGTGGGAATTTGGGAACAAAGCCAAATTAAATCTTGTTTTATAAATAATGAAACTGAAACAGATAGTATTCCTGTAGAACGATAACAAAATTAATTATTCAAGAAAAATCCTGTTGCATTTTTTTGTTTTTACGTGAACATCGAGGGATATCAGTTTGTGCAGTAATTAGTCGTCCATTTGATTGAGCTGATATTATTTTGTTATTATTATATTTTATTCATCATGACAGAATAACCTGAGTTTGATGGAGTGTATTCCTTATGTGTGCATGGAGGTGTATATAAAAGCATTTGACAGCTAGAATTACATAACAGAACCAGAGCAGAATCACTCATGTAAATGACAGATTGCAGCATGTGTTGCAGCTGCATGTACGTTTACTGACCTAGTCTCTGTCTTTCTGATCTCTATAACCCTCAAACTGATAAAACTTTAGTGTTCATTATTTAGAATTTTTTTTTTTCCTGCTTCTGACCTTCAGCTGGTGATAAATTTTCATAATGACTTCTAGGGAACGGCGTTTGCACTGTGGGGTCTTTGTTGCATTTTTTTTTTAGAGAAGCGTCTAAATTCCCAGAAAGTGTTACAGGGTGGGACGCTGCATGCAGATCATCATATGACATAAGGATGTAACATGCAGACAAAGTTCTACTTTTTAGCAACAAGTCAGTCTTTTTGCCTTTTGCCACGTGGTTTCTGACTTTATGACTCTGTTTTGTGACGGTTTTCTGATCAACAGATAAATAAATTGGTATAATTTTCTGGGTCACATGGATAATATGGCCTTTGTGTCTGTTTAGAAAAACACGCATCTACACACTCTAATGTTTTTCTTTTGTGTTGTGAAATATTAACTGTTTTTGTCCCACCCAAAGCAAAATGAGGATGTTTTTAAATGACTTAGTTTCTATTTAAGCAATTTTTTGAGAGTTGTGTAATCTGTTATCACAACACAGGTCCTTACTGATAAATCTGGAAAAATCTATTAAAAAAACGAAAATTTCACCCAAAACTTTTGTAGTTTCTTAATTCTCTTTTCTTTTAGCCTACATGTATAAAGATGTTGAATATGGATTAAAACTCCGGGAGGGAGAGTTTAATCGTGTTTCTTCAACTCTGAGAATTTCACATAACTTCTTGCATGTCCTGCTCGACTCCGACTGCACATTTGGGGTAGATTCCATGCTGCACAATGAGTTTGGGAATAATCTGATGGATAATAAACAAACTTGTCCTCTGTATGAACTTGAATTAATAAAAAAGGGTTATTATATGTACTGCAGTCTGTTTTCTCCTGTTTCTTCTCTCTCTGCTGGTTCAATTCTTCGTCAGTGTTTTGTTTTCTCATGCACAATCATCATGTTTTGTGCTAACACACAGATATGTGTGGAAGACACTGACGTCCAGCTTGGGCACCAGTTCTGTTCTAAATGAAGCAGGATTTTGTGAATTATTGAAAAGCCCCGTCCTCTTTTCTGCACTCTATCTCCTTCCTCGTTCCCACTTTAGATCACTGCATTCCTCTCACACACTTATCATCTCATGCCACGTTTCTTTCTGTTTAATAAGTGAGTTGGGATTGACTTGTGAAACCAGTAGTCTGGGGTGTGTGTGTGTGTGATTTGAGTGGTGTTGGTTAATCCAGCATGGTCCATTGGGACAGATTTGGCCCATATTACAGCTCGCTATTACTGTGTGTGAAATCTCCCATGCATTGAGACAGTCATTATTTACTGCCGCTCGTCCACCCGACTCCCTCACTAGCGTTTTACTTCTGCAGCTCCACCCAGTGTAGCAAAGTCCAATTTCGTTCCTTTAAAGTCTAAAATCTTGTCTCGTATGAAAAGAAAAGAGGTCAAACATTGTCAATAGAAGAGCAAGAATCTTTAGAAAAGTGACAGCAAAACACGCAAGCACTAGAAATAACTCTTCACCAGTCAGATGAGACAGATGTTAGGTTTGCTGTTACTACATCATCTACCACCCACTCGTAATAAGACACAGGAACCAGTGGGAAAATACTTTTATTCCACCCTCACCCCCGTCATTTATCATCTAGAGCTTATCGCTGACAACGACTCTGCCCTATGTCTTCCTTCCCCGACCGTCTCTCTCTCTCTCTCTCTCTCTCTCTCTCTCACACACACACACTTCCTTGTAAATGTTCCTTATCGAGGACGTCTGTGCAATGATTGACCGGGCCAAAGATGTGCTTTTTGTTTGTATAGATTTGGTGTCATGTGTCAGTACTTAGTGCCAGTTTAGGCCTGATTGTTGCAGATGGATATTGCGGTTGAGTGTGGGCAGTGAGATCGGTCCATATCCTGTTTGTGTGACAGGAGTTGATGAATGGCGCGCTGATAACGAGCCCGTCTCTACAGGGAGTTAATGCTATGTCGAGTATGTCTTATTGCCCGCAATTGTGTTCCTAAGCAAACTTTTTCACCAGAAAGAAAAAAGGAGAGAAAAAAAAAGCTGGATGGATTAGAAACATGTTTTTTTTTCATCTGTAAAGTCTCTCCAAGGATCGGTAGGTTCAGACTGGCCTGTTTGGGGTGAAAAATCAGCGTTTTGAAGTCTTATGCAGTTGTCAACATGTCGAAGGATAATTCCAAACAATATGTGAACTATATACTCATTTGATAATAAATAAATAATTGTTCCATTCTAATGGTGCGTTCACACCGGACGCTTTGTCAGCGTCTCGCAACACTCCCAACGCTTCCAGTTTAACGCTCGTACTGTACGTTGAAGCTTGTAACGCCTGTCACTTCTGAGCCAAAAAGAGCGCTTAGGCGGGGCTTCCTCTGTTGTCGGCTGTTCTGAACTATGGCGAATCATATCGGCAGAGTGGCTTGGCTTTATTTGCTTAGTAAAGCTAGACGACGTTGACGTCGTGCACATCAGCGATAAGTTTGTCCTCCATTGTTGAAATTGTGTTTTTTCTGGTCTCACTTCATTCAAGTCACGTGCAGTGACATCACTACAATGAGACGCTCTGATTGGTTGAAGTGCCGCTTCAAGAGCATCAAGTGGATCAGCATCAATGCTTGAAACGCAGGGAAAGCGTTTAAAAGTTGACGCTGCTAACGCTCACAAAGCGCCTGAGAGACTCTGACGTGCTCCACCATAAACTTACATGTAATCTTGATGCTGACGCTTTGGTTGGTGTGAACGCACGAACCATCTACCCTCTCCATGACCTATTAGAACATTGATGGATGGCACTATGCCGTAGCTTTGACAAAAGACCAGCAAAACTGGTTCTGCTTCCTCTCGATGATCAAGCTTTGCTGGTATACGTCCAGAACCCTGGTACCCTGCCACCATGAGGATAAACCATCACAATAAAAGTTTGAATTTCCAAAACCAGGATGGACCTTTCACCCTCCGTCATGAGTTAGTGCGATCCAGCTGTATTTGTTTTAGTTTTTGTTTGTGTTATTTTTCATGTTATTTTCTCCCCACTAAAATCGATGCGATTGTAAGTTTTGTCTGCACACACACCTCATTTGTTTGAGGCTGGGGAGCAAAGGGAAGTAGTGAGGATGAAAACAGGGCGAAAATAGTGATGATAAATATAACAACAGCAGCCTTCCTGTGTGCTCTTCCAGAACCTGGGTGTTACCCACATTTTTGTTTTTACGGACCAATTGTAAAGCTGCCAGATGACTTATAGAGTCATTGTGCAAACAAATGGGTAAGGCTGGCAGCACATGCGTTACTTTTGTTCCCAAAATAGAGATAAATTAGTAAGTTCCTACAGAGCTGTTGAATGCTTCTGAATGGGTCACAGTAATAACTGTTTATTAGTGAAACGATTCAATACAAGTGCAAAGAAATGAGTGGAAAGTGTTTTGTTGGTAAAAATCACACATGTATTCAGTCCAGTTTTGAACTTTTCCTGCTGATCAGCTGAAACATTAGCTGCATACTTTTTATATTATCTGCAATATTTAGTTATTATTATTTATTTGTCTTTATTTGGATTGTTTTGGCATTTTTCTTTACATTTTGTCACTTGTGCATCCGTTAGTTTGGAAATAAATGCACAAAAGTGGTTGCAGTCCCAACAACTGCTAATTATAGGATGATTTTATTTTTTACTCGTTAGTTCACGTTGTTGTTACTCTTGTATTTCAGTAATTTGTGCAATTTCTTTTAACAAGTTTGCATTTGCGAGGGAGTCTCGTCACTGGCATCAGGAACCCACTCAAATAAATTTCCATGAGTCAGAAAGTACAATTTGCACAACATTTGCGTTTGAATATTCTGCAAATGTCGCAGGTTATCTGCATTTCAACATTAGGTGTCGTGAGTACCAATGCAGTGTGATTACAAATGAAAATTTTCATAATTTGTCAAAATTTTCTACCTCTAGACACTCAAAACGAATCACCACGACTTCTGTGTCTTTGTATCAGTTTAAAAGTTTCATAACTTTTAGAGCAGCAAAAATAGATTGTGTCTCATTTTGCTTGTCATACAGACGGTAATTAAAAATATCTACTGAAATACAGTAACTCTCATTTAGAGATTCATTAGAAAGAAGCTGCATGTCAGACAATCAGTGATAAAAGTGTCAGATCAAGTCGTGGGTTCAGGAAGTCTGCAGCGAGGGTTGATGGGAAACAAAAGTAAAGAGAGTTCAGTTGTTGTAGCAGGTGGGATGTTAGAGACGCTGGTTTTTGTTTTAAGGTGTGAAGACGAGCTAAAAACAGAAGAAATGTAACACTTTTCATTCTGTTTGGATCTTACACATTGAAATAAAAAACCAGGAACACACCTGTACTCACTTTATTCTCACTAACTTCATATGTTTTTAATATTACTGACTCACCTGCCCTGTGAGGAACTGGTGACCTGCTCAGGTGTGACCCCGCCTCTCACTCAGTGACTGCTAGACACTAGCTTCCTGCAACCCTGAACAGGAACAAGCAGGTACATAAAATGACTGACTAATTAGTTTTACAGCATTAATACTGTGTATTTATGTCTGAATTTGACCTGTTTATATGAATATATGAGTTTTAAAGCTTTGATTAACTGTCTGATTTATTCTTAGAAGTCACAGATCAATCGCAGTTTTAATGGTGATCGATAAAGTCTGGTCATTTTTAACAAAAACCTGCTAGTTATCATATAATATAGTGCCAAAGCTTGCTATCACAGTTTGTCTGACTCTGATATATTCAGGGGAAAAAAAACTAACACCAGTTACCTTAAAATAGATTAGAAAGCAGTGCTTTTCCTCTCCATAGCAACAGTTAAGCACTGACTTGATGGAGTGGATTCTCTCTGCACCATATTTACGAATACGTGTGTGTGTGTCTGTTTGTCTTCATTTGAATGTGTCATTGTTTATTTGTGAATGAGTGAAGAGTTCCAAGATCCTGTTTGCGTGGTCGAGTCTATCTCTGTGGAAACCCAGGAACAGTGAGGCTGCCTCGAGCGAAGACTGATCGTGGAAGTCCTCACTGAAAAACCCCACAGGATCACATGAGCTGAATAAACCGTGTGTGTGCAGACACTAATGCATTCATACCTGAAGTATTCAGTTATTAACAATAGAAGCATCCATCACATGCAGAGTGCTCAGACCTGCACTGGTTTTAATTCATCATGCACATGAACCCGAGAACCAACGTACTGGAGATGATTCTGTATCTATTTGTAGCTGCAGGGTGGACACAAACACACACACACACACACACACACACACAAACACACACAAGCATGTGTGCAGACAGACATGCACAAGCATAAAGTGTGTAGCGTCAGGCACAATACGCAGTTGCAACTCTCCAGATGGCGGGAGCCACCCACTCACTGCCAGTTGTTATACAATATGTATTGTATAACAGCAAAGAGCAACAGAATCCCCCCTTCCCCACCCCCACCCCACCCTCACCATCCTAAAACTCGACACATAAAAGATGTCGACACAGTCTTTATCCACTTTTATAGTGAAACGTTGTAAATTTTGGGAGAATCCGACACTACCAACCAGTCAGCCGGATGATCAGAGCCTGAGACAGCTGGCCGGCCGCTGAGACACATAATGTATTTGTCAGTTTGCCAGCTATGCAGCTGTGCACTGAGTCACACAGCTGTTCACTACACACACAAACGCATGAGACGGTGGAAACATATTAACGGACCAGTTCAGAGCATTAACAGATGATTGCAGTGCACGCAAGCCTTACACTTTACTAGTGAGTGTGTTAAACTCGTTCCTTAGTTTTCTCTCATCTATTCGTGATAAAAGCTGAATAACTGAACTGAGTGGTTAGTCTGTGTTTAGTCTGCGACTCTGTAATTATGCTGTTCGTATCTAGTCTGTTGGTGAGGGTGAGGAATGTCGCCTTTTCAGCAAATTTGTTCGTGTAAACATTTTACAGGTGTGTGTCTTTTCTTCAGAGGAATGCAGACGAGTTTGTTGCTCTTCGTTCACCGCCACACAGCCGAAGGCCAAAATGTAGTTTTAATTTGATTCCACTGTCTCCTGATGAGTCGAGATGTTCCAGGCTCATTTCATGCTCAGGATGCACCGTGGGAGTCGTACCCTGACCTCAGATTTCACCAAGATAGAACTTCCAGTTCTGCTTCAAACTGATCTCATGATATGAATTATCTCTGTCTGGGACCGGAGAGTAAACAGAACCTTCAGTAAAAGAGCTTGTAGATACTAAGAAAGTTCATTGGATCAGGAGAGCAACCAAAAGCGTCTGTGTTCATCTCCCAAGAACTGGAAAATCCTGCGTAAATCCTGCAGAATTTCAGAATCAGGCTGAGACTTTGAATCTTTCAGATTTAGTCTTAAACATTTGAAAAGAGCATTTTACATTTGAACAAGTTGCCTTTACTTTATGACTATATGTTAGTGTAGGTTTCTGATATTTATCTTCAATGCTTGCCTGACAGTTGGGTTGTAAATGTGCTTGTATTTCACTTATATTAGGTTTTAAATTTAGACAATCCAGTTAAATAACTGCAAATTACTCTCTCTTAGCGGTTTCTGTCCTGAAACTCTCTTCTTCTGGGATTTTTATTACATTTTTTTGTCTTATTTCTGAATTCCCCATTTCTTCTTCTTCCTTTTTTTTTTTTTTTTGGTTTCCCTCCTGGCTGCTACATCCCTGTCTTCACAAGCGTTGCACTGAAATGCTTTTCTGAAAGCTCTTGAGGAGTTAGAGGCCAGTCAGATCAATAACTGCTACTCTGTTACTCTTATTACTCTGCATAAAAACACTGACACACAAACTGCAGTTAACACACTGTCTCTGTGTGTGTGTGTGTGTGTGTGTGTGTGTGTGTGTGTGTGTGTGTGTGTGTGTGTGTGTGTGTGTGTGACCTTGTGTAACTGTGTTTTTGTGTGAATGAGCCCAAAGCGCCATGTGATGATGTAATGAGACATGAAACATAGCAAAGTGTGGAATCCCCAAATACATACACTGTCTCTCTTTTACAAGTGTGTTTTGTTATCCTTATGGTAACTAGATTTATACCTAACCCAAACCCTTTTCCTAACCTTAACCATTACTGATCTATAACTAACCCTAAGACTAACTAAAACTCTATTCACACCATACCTATAAACCTAACCCCTAACCCTAAAAAGGGGAGTCCCTCTCATGGGGACCAGGCTTCGGTCCCCACAAGAACCCTCGGACCCCAGAAAGATAGTAAAAGTCAGGAAACTGGTCCTCAGGAGGTCAGAAATACAAACCCACACACACACACACACACACACAGTGTATGTTATACATGTAGTAAGAATGAATGGAGCTTATAGAAAACTCAAAATTTCCTGTATTGAATTGTGGCTCCCCTTCAACCCCCCCCCACACACACACTTTACTTAAACTCTGAGTGTTTTGTGTCGAGGATTGTTAGTCTTAATGACAGCAGTGTCAGTGTTGTGATCACTTGGTTTATACTCTGTGACTCTGTATGTGTGCATGTGTGTCGCTGGGCTTACCGCACCTACCGAACAAGAGACGTTTTGCAGCTTGGAAACAGAATCATGGCGCTTACAAAGAGAAAATAAAGACAGTAAATGAAGGAAACATCTGATGGGTAAATGAGAAGCAGCTCTGCTCACAGCTGTAGACAAAACAAGACAAGCAACTGAAAGTTGGATCAGATTAAAGACTGTAATATCATCTTTTATTGTGTGTGACATCGTACTGGAATCAAGACAAGGAGGAATGTTGAAAGAGTTGTTAAAATAAAAATAAAAACTACTTCATTAGGGGATTTTACACATTTAAGATGTTTAATATCCAGAAAATGAATGTTTTTATTACCAGATGATGTTTACACTGTTAACATCTCAAGCCTCCTTCTTAAACTTCACTGTCTTGAGTTTTAAAGGAAGAAGTGTTTACATGTGCCGACTATAAGTACAGTAGATTGTTTTCTTCAGGACAGTTTGGAACAACTACAAATGATTTACTTCCTGCAGATAAGCCAAGATACGTTCAGAAACAATAACTTGTTACATGATTTCTTTTAAATATGAGGACATTTTTGCATAAACTACTTAAATATCAGAGAAAAGCCAGTAAAATACTCCGATTTGACCAAAATATGGTAAATATTATCTGGTTATTCAGTTAGCTGATTAAACTGTTTCCTTCAGTCTAATTCTCTTAATTCCTGTTTGTTCATTTTGAATGAACCATTTAGTAAAATGTGCTTTGTTTCTGTAACAAGATGAAAGGTGCTCTGTAAAACTTAAAATCTGTTTTAACTTTTACACAGTGATTCAATAATAAACATTTTATTAGTTTATATTTGTCATACGTGTAGTGATAATATGGACCCAACAGTTCAGACTTTGAGATTAAAAGTCTAAAATCTTTTAATAATAGAATAAAACTGGAAAAGGTGCAAGAATCAAACAAAAAATAAAGACTTTTGAAGGAGTTGTTAAAGAGGCCCTTCCATTAAAAACTGTTTTTCTGAGGTTTCTGTTGAATATTTTAGCTCCACAGGTGTTCTTACCTTCATAGTGGGTGTGAAAACAGGTCAACAACTTCTTTTTCAGTTTTTATCTCTCAAACTACGCAGGTGGTGATAAAACCAGAGTTCTCCCGAGTCTGAACGGCCTGTATCAGTTTCGTCACAACTCCTTTGTTTGTTAGTATTCATCAGCTCTCCCGCCACACTCAAAAACTACTTCATTAGGGGGAAAATCATAAGAATCAGTAAAGTCCCCCCCCCCCCCCCCCCCCCCAAAAAAAAAAAAAAAAAGAAAGTAGACCAACACAAGTATATCTGGTCATTTCAATATGTCATGCATATAAATATAAACCCTCGAGCAGAAGACACAAACCACTGTGTGGAATGTGAAGTATCACCTTGCTGTTTCTGTTACAGTGACATCACGTCACAGACCCACAGTCGGTTTCGGGAAAAGAAATAAAACCAGCATCATCAAGCACTTCCTGTATGTAAATGTGTCTGTGAGAACTGTGTGTATAGTAACATTTAAATGCAGCAGATGTGTTAAAAACACAGAATATCAAGTTACTTACTGTCGAGATCCTCGACTGATGCTGCAATGAAATGATTATTTTATCAATATGGAGGTGATTAGTTCATTAACTGTGTGTTTCATTGTCACCATGTGTGTTTGTATGTACGTAGTTGCTAATGCCCTTTCAGTTAACCAGTTGAGCGTGGAATAAGTGTGTGTCAAACATTCTCTGAGTGCTCATTTGACAAGTGTATTCAGCGTTCGTAGGCCACGCATGAGTAAACTGCCTCTGAGGGCCGCAGCGCTGAGCTATAGAATACGCGAGCGTGGGAGGAGGAAAGGCATAAGACAAAAGTAGGAAGGTCAGACGAGGAAAAGGGAAGATGCAAAGAGCCTAAAGCCAGAGCGAGAGACAAAAGCGACAGAGTTTGAATGACAGAAAGATAAAAAAAAAAACTGCGGGAGAGACAAGAGAACAAGGAGGTTTGTGAACAGCAAGGCGGGTGGAAGAACTGAGGGAGAAACCGAGTTAACAAGGCATGCGAGAATATTATTTCTCCGAATCGAGCGGATGCAAAGCAAATACAGAATCTGAGTGTATCAGCTGTGCAGATAAGTGATAAAAAACACATTTTCATTCTGATTACAAACATCTTTTTTTAATTCCAATTTCCTGTCAAGATGAAAATGCAGATTTCTTTACAGGAATTAAATCTTTAATTTGTTCTATTTCATTGAGACGGAGTAATAAAAAGGCTTAATGACTGATGTGATGTCACTGATGATGTCACGCTGAACAGGTGATAATAAACGAAAGTGTGTTTTTGTTTCAACTCAGATTTAACGCCACTTTATTGGAAACTTGTAAACGTCACTTTAGTTCAGTTTTTTAATTTCACATTCATGTGTGAGAGAAAATGGCCGAGTCGCACAGGAAACGAACAAAAATAAGATGATGAAACTAGATAAACTGATTTAGAGATATGTGTGAAAAGACTCAACAGATTCAGACTTAAACCAGCAGCCAGATTCGTTCTACAGATACTTTAATATTTTACTAAACACTTTTAAACAAATACATATTTATTTAATGTTTGTTTTTTGCTAGAAATAAACCAACAGGACAGTCTTATCACCGATGTGGATCTGATTCTGAATCTGAACCAGTTTCTGACAGTGTTTTAGTTTCCTGTCCCCTCGCGTCCAATGCTGGACTGGTGCCACAGCTGGATGGCAGGGCGGGGTCAAAGCCCTTAGCTCATGGTGCAGATGGTCAGGATGGACATTTCAAGTGAAGGTTTCGGATTTGAGAATAATTATTTGCTTTTTGTTTGAATATTTAACATATTAATTTAAAACTGTTGCTTTTATTCAGAGAAAAAAACTCCAAAACCTTAAACACCGAGATGAACGCCACATTCCAGCTTGATTCATCACCTTCATCTTAGTGAGATTTAATCTAATGAAGGATTATTGCTTGTTTTGCATTTTTGGCAAAACTTTGACCACATACATGCTGTTGTGATGAAATCAGTGGTGAGTAGTAATTTACCTAACACGCTTAGCTTAAACAGAGGTTGCAAGAGGTTAAACAAGAGGTTGTTTTGTTCATCTTAATCAGATTATTTATGTTCCTCCATTTTCACCTGTCCGGTGGATCGATGTAGATCAGATTTTAGCAGTAAAGGTGTGACTCACTCAAGGTTGTAGTTTCCTTTGTAATCTTTTCAAAATAAAACTATCATGTTAAATTGTTAAACTGTATCTTTATTTTGGGAGGTGTTGTGCTGGAAAACGCATCCCTGCCTGCAGAAGTTACTGAGATCTGTGACACCGTATTGTTGTTCAGTTCTACTGATAATCGCGCCAGCTGTGGATCAATGGTGAATAATTTGTGCACACCATGAATATACCTGCAGTTCTCCAGTGAGTATCTGACTAATAGCAGACTGAATGTTTGGATTTGGTTTGTAGTGACACATTTTGGTTCCCTAGAGGAAAATACGACGTGAAGGAACTCATCAGCTGATTCAGACCAGAGTCAATGAACCTTGAGTGTGAGAACACACCAAGTGTGCAGCATGTCGTTGTTTTTGTTCAGTGGAGGTTAGAGAAAAACTTGTCTTCCAGGAGGAGACGTGTGTGTGTGTTGTGATATCTCAGCAGTGCTGCATGAGTCTTTGAAGATCTAAGAATGAAAGAGATGGAGAGAGAAGCTTAAAGCTCTTCTACTTTTATTCTGTTCAGCGTCATCTCTTTGTTTTCTTCCACTGTGGTTTGTTTCATTAATGTATTCCTTCTTTTATCTGCATCAACTCCTCTGTTACAGTATTTTTTCTTTACATTTCTGTCCTTATTTGATTTGTTTCAAAAGAAAATCATAAAAAATGCATTTGGCTTCTTTTTTAAAAAAATTCTTTACTTGCTTTACAGATTGAAAAACCAGCTGTGTTTCTGTTAATATTGTAAAACTCTGTTCAAATGTTGAAATTTGCTAACGGAAAAATCATCTTATTACTGTTATTTACTGAACACGCGTCTCTGGCCTGAAGCCGTCGTTATGAGCTGGTCAGTTTAACCATCATCGTGCACAACTATCCCATTCTTAAATAGGCTACGTTTAAAAATACACTACAGGAAAACTTGCTGCACAGTTAGATTTTTGGGGTTTGGATTGTGTATCATCAGTCCAAATAAATCTAACAATGCAGTACAGCCTGGTTCTTCAATTAAAATTCCTCCAGGTCTGTCTTAAACAATGTTTTTATAAAAATTGACAATTTAAAAGTAAAATGAGCCTTTTTTGTTATTTCACATATAAATAAATAACATTTTATACATATGTTTTTCAGCAGGCTCCATGTATTTGAGCTACAGTTACATAGAACCTGCAGAGCAGAAAAAAGTTAAGTCAATTAGTCTTATTTTTGATTGTATATATAATATTATCATAAAAAAAACCTTCACGTTATTCAGTGACTGTGTAAAGATTCTAGTTGGTTTATTTTCTGGGCTCTTGCTTTTGTAATTCATACATAATTTTGTAGTGAAGTTTTAGATTTCAGACTTTGAGAATCACCACCGAACATATGAGAGAAGCGGATTTTAAACTCCACAGCAAGGATGAAGAATCAAGAGTGCGTCTGGAGAAAACGTCTATTTTCCACCTCAGCTTCCTCCTCTTTCATTCACAAACATCCCCATTTTCTTAACTCAGTGTATTTTTCTCACGCTTGTACTCATTTACATGCTGATTCTCTCCTTCAGCAGAGAAAAGCTGCCAGTTTGCAGGTGAATGAAAGAAAAGCAAAGAGCAGCTTGTGGAAAGTACCTTAAAGGCTGAAGAAGCTGTGCAATGCAAAATGGATTTCAGTAAATCCAAGAAAATCTGTGCAAAACAAAAATCCTCTTATTGAAATGCACCAACAGATCTGGGTCCAGATATTTTTGTTTTTTTACAGAGACTTTGATGCCACATAATGTTGTTTAATCTTACATAGAATGTCACTGAATAAAGAAGCTCCAACAGATAAAAATACAGCAAGAAATTTCAATTAATTTCAAAAATATTGTATCATCACACCATTTAACTCCTTTGACATCAGAGAAGTCCTGATTGTTTTTCGTGATGTATTGTCTCCCCCGCTTGCTTCTCAATGGAAGGTCATCTGAGATGACGGCTGCTGTCTGCGTTTGTAGCACCGGCAACTCGATAGGCAACATGTGGGAAGCTGAATGGTGTATTTTCTTACAAGTCAGTCAAGGCTGCTGCGTTACCTAGAAAGAAAAATTAATGGATGTTCAGGAAGCAGCAGACGTTAGTGTTCTGTCAAAATATACCTGATGTGTTTACACAAATGCTAAAACAGAGAATTAATATAAGTCTTAACTAAAAGCTTCGGTATATATATATTTTTTCATTAAATCAGTACAAAATAACTTTTAAACTTTAAGCTACAGTTTTGAATCTTGTCTAAGTGGATACTCCCGAAAAACATGTTCAGCTTCATATTAGACACTCCGATGGCTTTACAATAGACTAAATAACTTCAGTAATTTGGGTCACAGTCGGATGGTGTTCTGATGATTTATGCTGCCCTGATGAAAAATGCCTCCGTAGTACGAATTGACAGCTTATTTCATAATAAGTCATTAGAAGTTTATACAGTATTCTTGTTTATAGTGAGTGTTTCCTGTTAATTATTTAAACATATTTTTATGATCCTTCCCTGATATTTTCTATATAAAAGCCCTCTGGGTCCTTGTCGGCCATTGTTGGGTCCTTCTCCTCTGGGTGTGTCCAAACATTTGCCTGTCGTTCTGACAACGCAAATAAAGTAAAAATACCATCATATTTAGTGTATCTGTCCTTGGGAGAATTTATTTGATGAGTTAAATGTATTTATGGAAAATATAGAAACAAAAATAAACTATAAATCTGTTTATTGAAGTCAAGACTGCAGAACGGCACATGTGCAGAAGGAATCGGTAGCACAGCTTAACAGGTAGCATATTTCTACAGAACACCGGTTCGAGCAACGGCCGTCTGAGACACGGTTGCAGAAAAGTTATTCAGTACTGCTTTAAAGATGATTCCTGGTAAGTGCTCGCTACAGTTTACATGTATCAGGATATTCCTTTGTGCATGCTACGTGCACGTACCTGTCACACTATGCCAGCTGACTTGTTGCTTTATAGTTGTTACTGTAATTTTTGACAATAGGCAATTATGTGACCTCCTCCTTTTCAATCCTTCACACTGTGATATGCAGGACTGAGATCACACACACACAAGAACATAAACAGTGGCAAGGTCCAATTGTTTGGTTACCGGGCATCCAGCTCACAGCAGTCGACCATAACAACCTCGTCTCCATCAATCAACTGTAGAGTGCTCCACTCTTGTAATGGTGTCATCACACACACACACCCACACACACGCACACACACACGCGCGCGCTGTGTGACCACTCACAGCGTGCTTATCTCATCCTCTTAGTTTTGACCTTGGTTTGCTTGTAGTTATGTGTGTCTGTGGTTGTCGGACTGTGAGGAGAGTGGAAGAGGAATGAGTCTTGATTGCTTTGCAAAATATTGCCGGGGAGGATGCAATTTGCTTTTGATATAAGACACATAAATCTTGCACACATCACGGGTAATACATGCATGCATACCTTGATAGACTAGATGTTTTAGTAGTGAAACATCTATCAAGGCTAGCTGAGAGAGTTTTGCTTTTTGTTTCAATAAGCTCTGCAGCACACTCGTGTGGTCACACATTAAAGAAACGAACATGTTCTCTGTGTTCTAATTTAATCTCAATATCAAAGTAATGGCATGTAGGCTGGTGGGAGATTTGAATGGTGTCGTACCCTCGAGCAAAAAAAAAAACACCATTTAGTGGAAATACACCAAAACCTTTAAATGAAAATGTAAGAAAAGTATCATGTAGTGTTTTTCTTAAACATGGGTGAAGAGTTTTAATTTGAAATTCCTAAACACATCGGTGAAATCCTTGTTTGACTGCCAAGGAAAAGATTTGGCACAGAAAGCTGTCCATTCTCCCAGAATGCCCTCTCACTGCAGAAGCTCACAGAAAAACATGAAGTTGTTTCACTTTGTCTTCACATGGGATAGATGGATGCTGGTTTTATCCCTGTGATGGACTGGCAACCTGCCCAGGTGTGACCCCGCCTCTCACCCGCTGGGGATAGACACCAGCTCTACGATAACCTGAACAGGAACAAAGCAGTTATAGAAAATGACTGTACTGATTAAACTCACGTTGTTTCCAGTTTGATTCATGATCTCACACAAGCATGTGTAGCTTTATGAAAAGGGTAATAGTCAGTTAATCAGTAGTAATGACTCTTGAGTAAATGCTTTTGGATTCACCAACCCAGAGTGTCGCAGAGAAAGAAGAATAATTTTTTCTACTTTTGCTGTTCTGACTTTTAGCTCTGATTAAATCTCAGACTGATCATTTGCTGCCATCTGTTGAGCAGAGCTGCAATTTGTCCCCTAATAATTAAAATTATGATACAGGCTTAGTGCAATTTGTGTATAATTCATCTGGGTTTTAGTAATTTGGGTATAAAATGACTTCTTGTGTTCCTGAGTATTAGTTCTCTGAGCTCTCTGAAGGGCTTTCAGGGTTTTGCATCGCTCTACTTGTTTTGTTCTGCTCAATTTCAATCCAGTTCTTTTATTAAATATTTTCAAATGACTAGTTTGTTTGTTTGAATAAGTCATTTATTACTATGTCTTTAATCATTCAAGCAATAAAAAGACTCAGAAACCCAGGAGATAACCCTGTCTGCACACAACATTAAAAGAACCATTTTAACTGAAATCTTTAGGAACTTTGTTACTACTGATGTGTCATAAAAACATCATTTGTTGTATCTTTATTTGTGTCTAGAACAAATAACAGAATTAACACATTTTTCAAAGCCCTATAATAATTTTTTTTCTTCAGTGGGGGGATTTCCAGTCTAGTCCTGCTTTATTTGTAAAGAAACTTTAAAGAACCATCACAGGAATAAAATGTTGTACAGTCAAGAATTTTCTACGAGCTGTTTGCCAGAAACATGTAAACACACTGTCAAACATGCAGAGTGTTGCTTTTTAAACATTAAGGAGAGAATTCCCGACATCCAGACTTCTTTTGTGGGATTCCATGTCATTCTCAGGTCAGAGAGGTACAAATATTTATATATTTAATCCCTCCAGGTAGTTTCGGGTGTGTCCCGGGGTCTTCTCATGTGAAACAAGGATACTTCCTCATCTGATACCCGAACACCTCAGTAGACTCTTTTCAACGAGGAGGAGTGTCTTTATTTCCTGCTTCTTACCCTGTCTGTATGGCTGAGCAAGGCAACCCTACGTTTCACCCTCACGGTGCCTGCATGGTGGTCAATCCTTGGTTTCCCAGCTGGAAGTATCTAAAGGAAGTGCTTTTTATGTAGATCCACCGCCTTCGGGTTCAGGAAGTCCAGTTTGGGTGTTGGGTGGCAAGCGAGGGTGGAGGTCTGGGTGTGCTGATTCCTGGTGCCACAATCTGGTTATCGTTTGTTGAATTTACCAAAAATGCTGCGATTGTTCATAATAAAATCATAACTGGCTGATTATAAACCCTAACCCTCGAACCATTACAAACATTCCTGTTCTGTACACCTTAAAACTTCAGAGTCATTCTTCACTTGTGTTTTTGCAAGATTGCTGCAGATTGGGGAAAAATGGGTTTGTGGTTCAGCAAAGCATTTCCTCTACATCACAGTGATGGTCACTCAGTCTACACACACACACACAAAGACTCAAAGCATTCTTCTGTCTCAAGAAACGAAGCAGCTGTCAGACACTACGTCAGCTCTAGAGGTATTCCGTCTATGTGTACGTGTTCCTGTGAATTTAACTGCCTGCCATGCTCAAGATAAATGATCTGTAATTGGTCTCAGCAAATAAAGAAAGTTCAGAGAGCGTAAACTTGATCATTTTCTTTGTCAAACAGCTTGTAAACACAAACATTTAAACTTTGAAGTTGAAAGGCTGAGAATAGTTTTTTTTTTTTTTCCCAGCACATCATTTTCTGCTGAAGCCTGTACTTACGGTTCTACGAGCTGTTGAAAAGAACTTGCACGACAAGACAGAACTTGGCAAAGACGACGGTGCTTGTAGCTGGACAACATATTTTTGCTAGACTTGGCGAAGAATGAATGTGAAGAATGTGATCACTTAAACAGATAAAAGTGATGGCTGAGTGGACAAAAGTATTCATAGTGTAAACGTGCCAGCAGGCACAGAGAGAACATTTGATCCAGATCAACATACACAGGGATAAATGTGAAAAGAATGCTGCTTTTCCCCAACTAAATCATTCATTTGGTTCAAAAAAGAAACAAACTCTGATTCATCTGTGAATAATAACTACTAACAGCTGGATGAATACAGCTTTTATGATGTATACCAGTCTGGTTTCAGAGCTAATCATGCTACAAAAACAGCTCTACTCAAATTAATTAGTGGCTGTAATTACATCAGCGACTCACAGAAAAATTTGGTTTCAATAGATCTTAGAACATTTTAGACGAAAGTTTTTTTTTTAATTTTGCTGAGCTTTAAATCTGAATGGATATGCTATTACATGCACATTTTTGTTCGATGACCTATTTTTGTTTAAGACCTATGAAAACTAAGCCACAGAATGGTGAGCAGCTTAATAATGCAGCTGCCTGATTAGAATATGTAAAAAAAGCTTTTTTAAATTTAATGTTACCCTTACTTTGTGTGTTTGCGAATAAATCTAATGACTGTGTTTATATGAGCTGTAACACGGATTCGTTTTTAATGTATTATAAGGTTAAATTTCAATATTACTGAGAACTACAGCAGATTTTAGAAATACAATGATAAAGATTCACAATATTACAGTGTTATTTTTAGGGGCTCATTATATACGCTAATGATATACTGTCTTCTTTTTACAAAATATTATTATATTATTGCTACAAATATTTTATAAAAAATACAAGTAATTCTAAAGTAATTTTTAGTTTTAATAAGTCTGCTGTAAGTTGTGATTATTTAATAAACCCAGTGGATAAAAAAAACAAAATTTTTTTTTACTCTAATTTCTGTTTTGATTATCACATTAACAATCTGGACCGCTTTGATAAAATTTCTTCCTCAAATGGATTCTGAGAAATCAATTCATGCTGTTCATAATAAACAAATTTAATTAATTGGTAAAAAAATGCAGCCAGATTTGGCACCAATACCTGAACCCTAAAATCACCTCATGGGCTTCCAGTTCAAATTAGAATCACTTTGATAATCCTCAACAGTCCACAATGGCACTTAATGGTTTGCCTCCTCAGTACATGTCTGACTTGTTTACTATCTAAAACCCAATCAAGTCTCCCAGGTCATCAGGTGCAGGCCTTTTAGCTGCTCCCAGAATTAGATCCAAGTCTGCAGAGAGAGATCTCTTAGTTACTGTGGTCCTGATCTCTGAAACAGATTTCCTGTTGACCTGAAGTCAGTCACAATCATGTTTCTATCCAGTAACATACTCAAAGCTTCTGTATTCTCACAGGTCAAACATTATTAACTCTATTTGGTGTGTGTATCTGAACTTGTACCCATTTCTCTTAAATGTATTTGTTTTGCCGTTATTGCTGTAAAGGCAGATGTACATGCTGCTCTTCACTTATATTAGTTTTTATTGACTGTGTGCTTGTGTTTCTGTGTACCTATTCACTGGCTCCAGCATTTAGCTTGTACCATCAGTTGTTTGTAAAAAAGGAATTCAATGTTGAGCACCTGTTAAACTAATGCAGTAATTATGGTTCAGTACAATCAAAAACTCATCAAAGCTTTTGGACTATGATTACACAGAATAACACACAAAGGAGTTGTCTGCTCCACTATGTTCTACAGTTCAATCAGAGATTCATTTAATGCAGTTTATACAGAACCATTTCGGGTTCATTTAGCTTGTTCTTATATATTGGACATGATGTATTGGAACAGAATGCCTTGAGTTGTGTGTTTGGGGTTTTTTTTAAAAGAAAAAAGAGAGAGAATGTTTTCTATGTTTGTGAAATAACTCAAATTTCATTAACAGGGTTCTAAAGAGAAGCAGAATCTCCAAAAACAAGCAGAAAAAAGAACAAATGCAGTATAAAGCCACAGTCACATGAAAATAACATGTCATCTTATTACTGGACATTTAATAAGTGGGTAATAATAATAATAATATGTTAGAATTAGGCACATATGTATTAATGCTAATGTGTATCATACCATGACACATATCACATACTTATCCTAAAAGTTAAAAAAAATGTATTGAATTTTTTACGTTTATATTCTAACCTCTTAAAGAGGCCCTTCCATTAAAAACGTTTTTTCTGATGTTTCTGTTGAATATTTTAGCTCCACATGTGTTCTTACCTTCATAGTGGGTGTGAAAACTTCTCTTTCAGTTTATATCTCTCAAACTACGCAGGTGGTGATAAAACCCGTGTTCGAACAGCCTGTATCTGTTTCGTCCTAACTTCTTTTGTTTTTTAGTATTCATCAGCTCCCGCAGTTGAAACCACGCCTAGCATGCTGCTGGCTAAAAGTTGTAGCATAATGTAGCAAACAGGAAGAGAGTACATGTCCTGTTGCCATGCGCAGCAGGGCAGGAAACAGTATTCTTTGCTCTCATAGGCTAGTTTGTTAGCCAATCAGAGTCCAGCAAATTCGAATAATAAATATGAACGAGCTTCTCCCCGAAGCCTGACGGAACCAGCCAAATTTTGATGCAGAGAGATTGAAAGGTCTGTTAATCAGTGTTTCCTAATGTTTTTTAGATATAAAATGTTTCATATTACTGGTTAATACTTAAGAAATAACCATAAAGTCCTGAAATTTGTATGAAATGGACTCTTTAAAAAAAGATTGGGTTTTGTGTTCTATGTAAAAAAATGTTTTTATTCAATTATCTAAAGCTGTTCTAATGTCAAATAGGAGGAAATCCATCCCGTCCCGTCCTATCCCATCCGAGAAAATGTGAACATCATACAGAAAGACCCCAAAAGGGAGTTTAACCCAGAACCTCTCTGGCATAGAGCAGTGGTTCTACCCATCTGGACCTCTGTGCAGCCTGTTACATACTTCATTATCACATACATATCCTCTATAGTGCTCATGCAACATCACCATGTCAGATACAGACACACTACAGTCTCCAGTTTTTCCCTAAAAGCTTGTAAAATGTTCTAGTGAAGCTTGCAGTTTCAGTCCGGCTTTGCCCCCCAAATCACGTCCCCTCCTCCCTTTTTGTTGACCTTTTCCAGCTTTTGACACTCCCCGCTGAGCCTCGTTGTTTGTGCCTGTACTGTCCTCCCAGTGAGTTTCTATCTCCTCTTCTCTGCCACCATCTGTTTCACTCTCTGTCTGTCTGCACTATTTCCACCGTCCTCTCAGTTCCTCCCATCTGCCTTCCTTTTTCATCATTTTGGGTTGCCACTACTTCACATTTTATTAGCTTCCATTTACCATTTTTCTTATCTTTCACTTTGTCACTGTTACCACTTCCCTTCCATCTCTTGTCTTTTTAATACCATTTGATGGATTTCCTTTAGCTAGTTGCTGTTTGCTAATCCGTTGCCGCAGCAGTCATCCGTTTCCCTCCACCTTAGACTTGCCTTTCCATACACACACATAGCAAACATCTTTAGTTGACTTAAACCCTTCTGCTTTCTGTGTGCAGTCAGTTTGATTCATGTACAGGCTTTAGTTCAAAGCCCACAACAAAATCCTATTGATTTCCTCACTTCTGACACCAGATATTCATTTCCTTTGTTTCTCCCTCAGCCCCACTTTTTCATTACTATATTTTACGCTCACAGTAGCTTTCAGTCCCTTGTAGATTACAGCCATCATGCACGATATAAAAGCATCTTTTTTTAACCTTTATTAATCAGCTTTTCATAGTGCAATTTAAAACTTTAGTTTCCTTTTTAGCTGCAGGAAAGTAACAGACAGCTTTTACTCCCACACCTCCATCTTTTTTTTTCCTCTTCTTCTCACACTTATAAGAAGTGGGTCAGTGGGATGTTTGGCATCCTACATGCATCCTTAAAACATTCATAGACACGCACGCACACATGCTACAGCTGACTAACAGCAGGGAATATGTGTTTTGTTTCCTCAGTAACACCCCCCCATCACTCCAACACAAACTGACTAATTAGTCCCAAAGAGTGTGTACTCATCGTCGACAGTCACCAGGTCTGGCTCTTATGGCTGCGTGTGGGTGGCTGCTCGAGTCGGCGCGTTGCACATTTGATGTCTTTAAATCTGATGGAGAGGTGTTTTTAAATTCCATATGAGAAGTTCTGGGTATAATTATGAGCTGGTATTTGCCTAGAAGGTTCTAAATCATCAAAACACTTAGTAAATGTTAGAGGTGGACTGCTTGGATGGTTGATGGTATTTACTTTTGGAAGATATGTGGTATGTTAACCCTATAATGCCCCTTGTATCATATTTGCTACATAGTTTTGATCATTTCTAACATGGTTGCTCCCACTAAATGATCCGCTTGCCTTTTTTTTTCAAGTTAAATCATCATTATTATATGGATGAATGCATTATTATTAACTCATTTTTTATATTACAATTAAACCGTAAAGACGGCCAATGTAATAAATGAGATACAATAAAGCTATGATAAATATCATGATACAGCAAAAAACGTTTGTGAATTCGTAAACATCCCAGTTCCAAATAATCAGAATTTTCTGGCTATTTTTTTTTAATAAGTTGGGTCTTACAGGGTTAATATGTTTTATCATGTATTCTTCTTTTTGTTCCACCTTTCACAAAAATAGTAAGAATATTTATATTTTGTCACGTGTTTAAAAAAGAGCAGATGGAAGTATAAAATTGTGTATTAATATCTCTGCCAATGAGGTAATGTTTTCATCGGGGTTTGTCTGTCTGTTAGTAGGATAACTCAAAAACTTATGGATGGATTTTGATGACATTTTCAGGAAAGGTTAGAAATGACCCAAGGAACAATCAGTTAGATTTTGGGAATGATCTGGATCACTGTCTGGATCCAGGATCTTTTTTAAGGATACAGACTTTCTACAGGGTGTGCACTTGGCAGTGGTCTGCGCTCTCTGAGTGCTTTTCTAGTTAGGGATGCAACGATACCTTTCAAACAAATCGATGCTGATACTTTGATCAGAGTACTTGCTGATACTGAGTACCAATGCCGATACTTCTACCACACAAAAAAATGTAATGAATTGGAAGACAGCTTTTATTTTATTCTCTGTTTGTTTCAACAAATGATTGTGAACTCGATAAAAAAATATATAAATAAAAATCACCACAAAACCAAAATTTCAAGTGAAAAATAAACATTGTTTGTGAAATTATTGCAGAGTTTCCACATTTTAAGTATCGACTCATGGTATCGGTTAACTACCTATACGATACGAGTACATGTACAAGTATAAACCCCATTTTGTGACACTTTTATCTCTTTTTTTACCATTCTGGGATAAAACTGTTGTTCTTCATCTAGAATTAGTTTTTAATATATTCTTTTAAAGTGGTTTTACTTTCTTTTAGATCATCAGACTGACTGTTCCATAATTTAATAGCGTGTGATAAAAGTTTTTCTGGTGCCTGTTTGTATCTGCAGTCCTATTTGCTGGGCCGTTTTATGCTGCTTTTATAACCCAGTCCTGTCGTGCCTCCTCAGAATCCTTCTGTGATCTGTTGTGTGAAAGATTCAGTGATGATTAAATCTGTTTCTTTTATTTTATTTGTTTAACACATGCTGTTTTTAATCACCAGGGAGTGCTGAGTCCCTCAGTCCACATACAGTGTCTCTTCATGGCCCGTGGCCCCGGCTGATAAACCAGGGAGCTGTTGTGTTGAATGAGGTAAGACTGATTCTATTTGCTAAATGTCTCTTCATTGCATGCTTTATATCAATATGTCACCACCTACTTTACATCATGTTTTAAGAGTCCCGGTTGTGACTGATAGTCTAGAAGACAGTGGTTTACTGTTCGCCACAGACGAACTGCTGTCACACTGATATTCCACCCTAAAAACGTGGAGTCTGACTGTCATGTTTAATCTGATGTTATTAGTTTTGGCATCAAGGACTTTCCAGTCTTGTGTTCCTCACAGCCCTGAGCCTTGTTTCACTGATAAACCCGTCAATCCGCCGACTGCGCGGATGAATGTTAAGTATTTGATTGTGATTCAGTGAAGTAGCAGCTCATGGTTTCACTTTCTTTCTCACTAAAACGTGAAACTAAAGTGCATCTCAAGTAAAGTTGGGCTGAATTTAGCTGCATCTAACACTCAAACAATAAAAAACAATATTCTGTTATCGACTCATCCGCTCTTTGAAGCTTTCACGAAGAAGAAGTAGAGTCAGAGGAAGCTGCTAAAATGAAGCTGCTCAGCTGATTGTTAGTGTTGGATGTAATGTTGGTGTTAACTGTATTGATGATGGCTGCTAAAGGCGACAGATATCACTAAACAGGAGATAAACATAGTTAGAATCCAGTCAATGAGCTTAAATTTGGTGTTCTAATAGAGAAGAGTCACTCTGACACAAACTGTCAGCACTAAGTGATTGTTAGAGATCTAGAGAGACGGCACATAATGTTACGTTCAAGATCTGACCTGAAATGTCTAAAACTCATCTTTACCTGCATTTCATTCTGCCCTGACTCGGTATGTGTGTGTTTGTCAGTTTCATGAAGTCTGTGTGTTAGCATCAATATTTCTCCAGCCTTAAGCATCTTCAGGAACCAGTTTTTGAGAAAGTCTTTGACAAGAATAAACAACTTGTTTTTATTCTGTGAGTGAGAAATTCTTATCGATACGATTTCTGTGAGGCCTTTCACCAGCTGCTTATAATATCAGTTATGTGTGTGTGTGTGTGTGTGTGTGTGGGTTTGTATTTCTGACCTCCTGGGGACCCGTTTCCTGACTTTTACTATCTTTCTGGGGTCCGAGGGTTCTTGTGGGGACCGAAGCCTGGTCCCCATGAGGGGGACTCCCCTTTTTAGGGTTAGGGGTTAGGTTTATAGGTATGGTGTGAATAGAGTTTTAGTTAGTCTTAGGGTTAGTTATAGATCAGTAATGGTTAAGGTTAGGAAAAGGGTTTGGGTTAGGTATAAATCTAGTTACTAAAATCAATGGAAGTCAATGAACGGTCCCCATAAGGATAACAAAACACACTTGTGGGTGTGTGTGTGTGTGTGTGTTACAGCATGTTCTAAGAAATGTCCAAAATTACTTGAAATTCACACATTGATTGCTGCGATTTTTTTTTTTTTTTCATTAGAATTGCTGACGATATAGATTCACCGTTTTGAAGGAATATTGATCCCACGAGTAGAAATCCTTACTTCCTGATCTCCCCAGCGAAGTAAGATCTCAGGGTCAGCTGCTACTGAACAGCAGCTTTGGATCTGCTGGTGGTTATCTAAGACATTTCATGTGTGCACACACACACAAGCACCAGGGTTTGAAGTCAGTTCTACTACTTTAGCAAAACGGCGAGTGATAATAATCAATGTAAAAAGGCAACTGGTCAAAGGTTCCTGTTGAGATGTTTCAGGATACAGAGTATTGTAAGAAAAGCTCAAACATTAATGTCCACCAATGCTTCAGAAAAAACTATTAGTTTTAGGCAAGTGATACTTTTTTAATAGCTGTGACAACATGCATTGTTTTATCCAAAACTCTCAATGCAAATGTGATAAATTAGGAGTTCTGCATTGAAAATTTGTTCCAAGTCTGTTTAGATACATAAATTCTAAACTAATACACACATGATGGCTTAAAGTCCTGGTCAAAATCTTTTAGCTAATGTAGTTTAAGTGACATTTTTCTACAAAAATGTGCTCTGAAAAAACATTTAGAGTTAATATGGTTTTATTAACCTATAAAAAAGGCAGACATGGACAAAAATGATGCAGCAAAGAGGAAAAAGATGTAAAATAATCACTTTGATTGCAATAAAAAGTACAAAGACTCTTACAGCTGCATGTAATGCTGCATTATGGGTGCTGCTTCAGATCATTGAGAATAAAGAATAAATTAATGAATAAAAGAAAACTTGCTGGCATGCAAGTACCTTATTATCTGTGTTTTCTTGGTCCCCCTCGTTGGTCTCGCTCTGATTCACTGTGGTTTGATGAAACGTTGCTGTTTGGTGAGACATGATTCAAAATCAGGACTTTTACAGATGGAGTGTGATTCAAATGGAAAATATTGTTAGTTTATATACACAACTTTTTTCCCTCACATTTTCTTATATGTTTATAGTCACTTCTCTGATTTATTTTTGGAATTTCAATGAAAGATAAACACGTCGGGATCCCATCAGGGTTTTTATTGATCCCTCCTGAGGAAATTCACTTGTCACAGCAGTGGCATTAAGCAATTGTTTACTACTACCTCGCAAAAAGCTAGCGATTTTTTATTTGTGCCCACTTTTATACACACACTCCTATGTGTTCACAACAGAATCAGACCCATTTACCCACCCAGAGAGACACAAGTTCAACGAGTGCATCAGTTTCTCCACAGGAATCTCAGCCTGCACGTGGCTCTTCCTTCGCCTCCATCCTTTCTTTCCTTCAGCTCGTCCAATGTGCTTCTTAGTTAATTCAACCTCAAATACATAAAACTTTAATATTGTGTCATGTTGACAGTGTATTTGTCCAGGGAAGCACACTGGACCCCATGCTTGTCATTTTTTTCCTTGAGTTTCATACGGCTCGTTGAAGCAAGGGAGACCGTTCTCCAACTTTTTTTTTTTTCTCACCCAAACAGTAAGAAGTGTGTGCACTTGTGTGAAAGAGAGAGTCAGTACTATTCTTGGCTGGTAGGGGAAGTCTTGGCTCCCAGGCGTATGGGAAAAGTGCTCTTGGCAAGTCTTGAACTCTGGCATTCCATTATGCTGTCCTCTCAAAACACACACAAACACAATCTTGTTTTTTTTTACTTCAAGAGGTCACTCATTGACTTTCACTCATGCTAGACTAAACTACAATCTTTACATTAACCTAAGTCCTAACCTTAAAAGCTGTATGATAACCATATAAATAATACAAGTGTGCACAAAAAATGAGATTTTGTTCCTTTTTTTTTTTTTGCTGTTGTGTCACACAAACACTCTCCATGACAAGAAAGACTGAGGGTCTTGTCAAATAAGAGATTTCTTGTTCCACTACATTTTACCCGGCGGCCAAAGTCAGAGTTTCTCTGTCACTCACACTGACACACACACACATTCAGCATGAAATCCCTCCAATCAATAACCGAACGAGTGGGAGGCTGTCTGCGTGACTTGTATCAACTAACAGGTCTCCAGTCTTTTTTCTCATCATCTCTGTTTCTGTCTCTTTTTGTGAATATCTGTCTGTTTATTTCAACATGATGATGTACCTTTTATTTAGCTCCTCCTTATGTCTTTGACCCCTCACCCATTTCCTTCTGTTTCTGCCTCTTTTGTTCCTCGATGCCATTTCAAAATCTTATATAACTGGAGTCAGACTATTCAGTCCTCTGGGCAAATATGAGGTTTGGCATTGGAAGTGGAGTCATGGTCAGGGGGGTGGCGTCTCGTGAGGATCCGTACAACTGACCTCAAGGCAACTCTGTGTGTGTGTGTGTGTGTGTGTGTGTGTGTGTGTGTGTGTGTGTGTGTGTGTGTGTGTGTGTGTGTGTGTGTGTGTGTGTGTGTGTGTGTGTGTGTATTTTCCATCTATGACACTCCAATGAAAGAATGCACAGATTGTTTTTGTTCTTGAGGGTGGGAGTCCTTAGTTTACTGGTCTTTTTTTTGTATTAGGACTAATAATTAGTGAAAAGTTAGTTTAAAATCTTATTATTGACCAGACTGATTTATTTGTACTGAAAAGGTGGAATGTTGGAATGATGCTTGAGTGTTTCGTTTAGGATTTACCTATTGGTGTCAAAATCCTGTTTAATGCCAGATAAACTGAACAAACAATAAATTATTAATATTAATCATTAAAATTGCTGAAACGTTAGCTCATGCTAATGTGCTAATATGCTAACTTAGGCTTTTTAAGATCTCCTTTGATGTTGTAATAACCTCTGCTTTTTAATTCTCAACAGTTAGCATTAGCTTGTACATTAGCAAATGCTAACGCTCCTGCTGAGTGCATCAGCATTGTACTTATAAATGTGTTAATGATATATGTAACCTGCTGGTTAAAGCATGGGCTTAGCAAGTGGTGCAGGTTCAAATCCTACTGCAGCTTCAACCAAGAAAAAAAATGTTATTAGGATATTATTAGTGATTCTTATTTAAAATATTAATACCTTTTTATATTACTTCTTTAATAAATAATTACAAATTAAACCTTTATTCTGTTTAACTTACTATGTGTTAGACCCATTATAATGAACTTTAAGACTTTAAACTCATGCTGCCATTCAGTTTCATTGAAACAGCTGTTAACATTTAGCAAGTGGCATCTCAGCACCTCAGACTTACAATTTATTTCTGTTTAAAATAGTAATGCTTTTTATCTTGCTTCTGCTTTTCAATAATTAAATACAACAACACTATGCTGCTTAATACACTTTTACTTTTTAACAGTTCCTATTTTGGACTTGTGTTCATAAACTCTACATTTTGCTATTCACTTTTCAAACCAGCTGTTTTCAATAACTGCAATTAGCAACTTGTACCTTAGGAGCGTATCATGTCATTGTGTATCCAACTGAGAGGACAGGTTTTACAGAGGGCATAGCTCAGTGCACTAAGCATGGTGGTGGTGGGTTCGATGCCCAGTGTTTCCTCTAAAATCTGTTTCAACCTAGATTTATGATGTTTAAATGGCTTGTTCAACTGAACCAGCTTGTTTGTCATCTTAAGCTTGCAACTAGCAAGCATGTCCATTCAGCAGTTGAACTGATTCAGCTATCAGCTTGTTGCATTTTGCTTCTTCCAAATTTCTTCTGTTTTTTCTTTTATACCCTTTAATACTGAAGTATCACACAGGCTAATTGTCTTGACATGTTTCCTTAAAATTTAGAGCAAAAACTATATTAAAATGTACTTTTCTTCTCTTTGTTAAACCGTAAACATCTCTGCTCCCGCTTCTTTCTTTGTTCTGTGTGTGCATCCAGTCTGACCTGAAACATTATTGCATGTGAAGTCGTGTGTTTCCGATGACGTACGTAAAATTCTATAAAGCCCCTCATCTTATCTTTTAGGAAGCATTTGAACCTCCACTCCAGCCCAATGTTTGATGTGTCACAGTAATGTGAAGCGCACATGTTTAGACAGCAGGACCTTGTGAATAACCACTCTTGTGCTTTATGTTATTCATGTTTTTACAGAACGTTGAAATAATGATTTTATTTTTTCATATTGAGTTCCTTTGTGTGACCCATTATGACCTCCTGATAGTGCACTCCTTAGTGCTTTGAGGAATGTGTGCTCCACCGCTGCCAGTTCTCTGTTTTTGTTCATGCGTCTTTGAAAAGATGGAGAACATTATTCACTGACAAGGACGCATACAGAGCAGTCACTCACCTCTCCTTCATGCACACAATACCTACCGCCATGCTTATTCATGCCAATTACTGTCTGTCTGTGCCCATTACAGTTGGAGAGTTCACCTTCAGCAAGCACATCAGTCTGACTCTCTATCTTAGACATGCAGCAGTCTCATGTATTTGTGTTTGTTTTTCCTTCTGATTCATCTAGCAAGAAAAAACTAAATACAGCAAACTGTACCGAACAGCAACCCCCCCCCCGGTTTCTGTTTGTTTTTGCATTTGTCACCACAGCTGCTCTGTTCAGCACCGTGCTCCCTGCAGCGGTGCAGAGTCACTCATCTCCCACCTGTCAGCTTGTCTTCAACCTGATTCAGTTCAAAACTGATCCAAAAATGAACCTGATGTTCTGCTTGCTTTTGTCACCAGGTTGTGCCTACAAAAACATGGCTGGAAGAACAGCTGCTTTAAACATCTGTGATGTCCTCTCAGTTGCCATATTCCTGTCTTACACCTCTCCCACAGGTCAAAATGACTCGAGGACAACACGACAGGGGTTCGAAAATAAAAAAAAAATAAATACACAAGCTCATTTGTAAGAAATATTTATCAAATTTTTAGGTAATATTTACATTTCTGATTAAATCATCATTTTAACACCCATGGTCATAGTATCCACATTGTAATTCTTTCAAAATAAAAGTTTGTCCATTTTTTTTCCTATCTTTTTTTGGCAGCTATGCCATAAAATGCATCCAATCTGAAAAAGGCACAGTGGTAGCTGTGAAGCTACTTGATGCTAATTGTCACCACCTTGTCATTATATTACATTTATAAAACAACCATCTTATTAATTGTTTAAATTAGTATATTTTAATGATCACTGCTGATCTTTGATAGTAACCGTGTCACACAGTATGAGTCGAGTCACAAGCATCTGACAGAGATATAAATCTGCTTGTCTTATTGTGCACAGTATGAGGAAGAGGAGACATGCGGGTGCGCTCATTACTGAAAAAGACATTCTGATTTATCCAAAGAACATCCGACATTGTCTTCGGTCGTCTTTCGTCGTGAGAGAGTCAAAAGGCTCTTTTGTTGAGATTCAAGCTCACAGTCAATGATGTTCTTATGACTGTCTCAACAAAAGATCATTGTCTATGAAATTAGACAGTGTGAACTTGCCTTAAGGGAGACAACCTGAGCATGAAGGGTATACAGTACATATACAGTTCAAGCTTTAAACAGTCTACAGTCTCAAAAAAATATCTGAGAGGATTTTATGTCGATCTTTATCAGAAAAAGTCAACAGCTGTCCCCACTGAGATTTTATCCTTCCATTTTTCAAGAGAATTGATTGCTCAGTAGGTGATTTTTGATCCCTTAAATTGAACAACCAACAGGTTATGTTTGCAGTATAAGTTACCATGGAAATGCACCAGAATGAGTTGCTGATATTACAAGGCAACACAGGGTAAAACCTGTGATGTTCCTGTAAAAAAAACACCAGCGTAACCGAATGTACTTCACCCAATCAATTATAAGTGTCTGTTTTTTAACTAGAAATTAATATTTGACTTTTTTTTTTCTAAGACAAATAATATCTGCTGTCAGTAGAATGAATCAATTATTTTCCTCTTCAGATTTCTTCCTTCATCTTTTTGTCTCCCTCCTCTTTCCTCCCCTCACACACTTCTCTCTCCCTCTCTAAGCAGAACTACTTATTGTCTTTGGGATCATCTTCGGGCGTTTCTCTCTGTACGTGCACTTGAATACACGTGCTGGACTTTTGCCTGCAGAAGTCTGTGATGACAGATTTTGTGAGTGGAATTGGGCAAATATGGGCATTGTGTGCAAAAATGAATGAGATTTTAGGTGGTTACTAATATGTGTGTGTGTGTGTGTGTGGATACTCAGTAGGATTATTCAGCAAAAGAAGAGCTTAGTGGTGATTTGTCCATCCATTGCTGCCCTTCCC
Organism: Pachypanchax playfairii; assembly: GCA_006937955.1. Lineage (NCBI taxonomy): Eukaryota > Metazoa > Chordata > Actinopteri > Cyprinodontiformes > Aplocheilidae > Pachypanchax > Pachypanchax playfairii. The sequence continues at coordinate 1,147,703 of SSNP01000031.1, forward strand.
TAATCCTACACAAACACATGCATACTTCTTTGTGAGTGTGTGTGTGCAACTTGCATGGATCTAATAGTGTGTGTGGATTATCATGTTTGTGAATGGATTGTGGCTCAGGCTGGAGAAGTAGCACACTATGCTGCCAGAGTGAAAGATACGTGCGGTGCATGTGAACATCACAGAGTTCAGAGAACAGACTGTCAAGCATCACAAACCTACACTGACTTTTGCAGGTAATAACTTTAAAATAAAAAAAAAGGCCGCTCTTTCATAAAGCCCGTCTAGCTGCGATCATTTGTGTGTTTGAGATCTGTCCGTTCGATGTGTCTACACCTGCTGTTTCGCGCACGAACACATATGCAGTCACACATACAGACAGAGACAGATGGAAAGACGTGGAAAAGCAAAAGAGCTGAGAGTTTGGCGACAGAGATGGAGGGGGATGGATCGGTTTGGAGTGTGTAGGAAGGCGAGGGTTGCTGTTGTCATAACCACAGCGTGTGTGAGGTTTGCGTGGGAAGCAGTCAGATTGTGTGTGTGTGTGTGTGTGTGTGAGAGATGGAGACAGCAGAGGAGTCTGTGATATGTATATGGGTGTGTATATATAGAAGCTTTTCATCAGTTTCCTTAGTGACTGGCTGTGACTGTATTCTACTCTGCAGAGATGACTGAGACAGAATAAGATGGAGTAGGAGATGAAGTGAACTTCAAATGCCTCTAGTTGTGTTTACATCTGGTTGTTTTTATGTACATGTTAATTTATGCCCTTGTGAACAAAGTCTTTATTTCTGGGAGAAATGAAAATCCCCAAAACCAATGCAAAAACAAATCCTGCTAAACACTGATGGATGTGTGAATCCATGCATGGCTGTCATAGAAAATATTGCATGTTTTTGCTACAATCTCTTTTTTTTCTTGTTAGTATTGGTACTTTAGTCCACTCATCTCTTACCTGAGTGAATCAATCTTTAAATATAAAGAGCTTGGAGAACACATACTGGTCCTAAATACTGCTAGAGTTCTGATTAGAAGGAGAGATCCGAATTCTCTGATTTTAGCATCACTTCAGAATACAATTTCAAAATTTACTTCTAACTTTAAACAACAAGCTCCATCTTTTATTAAAGATTGTATTGTTTCATATGTTTGTAACAGAGCACTTCGCTCTCAGACTGCAGGTCTGCTTGTGGTTCCTAGAGGTTCTAAAAGTAGAATGGGAGGAAGAGCTTTCAGTCATCAGGCTCCTCTCCTGTGGAACCAGCTTCCACTTTTAATCTGTGCGACACTTTTAGGATTAGATTTAAAACTTTCCCTTTTGCACAGTCCTATTGCTAGAGTTAGTTTCCTAATCCATCCCTTTAGTTATGCTAAAGACTGCTGGAGGACTCTTCACTCTGCTGTTTTTACTCTCCATGTTTGTATTTATTACTGTTACTGCCATTAACTTTAACTCTGTTTATCTTTCCATATAAATGACGAGGGTCCCAACTCTTCTGTGTTGGTTTGTGTCTTTGTCCTCTCAGACCCAGTGGGTTAAGGTAGAAAGCTGCTTATCCTGGTTCTGGTTCTGCTTGTATCCAGTACTCTCTTTAAGCCTTAAATTTTATCCAACAAAATATTAGAACACTATGAACAAAGTATTTAAGAACCAGTTGCTTTTTTGTAAAACCAGTTAAATACTTTCTGATAAATTAGTGATGTTGGAAAGGCTTTAGCTCAGCTGCAGGAAGATCACAAACCTGTCGTTAGTTCTAAGTGTGTATTCATTCTTCTTTATTCTACTTTACAACATTAAAAATGTTAACATGTCTGCTGTCAGGCTTTAGTTAAACTCTCCACGAGTACTTTAAATCAACCACTGGAACCCTGGATTGATGTCAAGATAACAGGACGGCCAACCAACACAAACAGGATGTCTTTTAGTGCATGTTTGGACCCTCTAGTTCTTCTGGGAGTTATTAGGACTCTGTGTGTGTGTGTGTGTGTGTGTGTGTGCGCGCGCTTCTTCATTTTTTGTGTGCATGCTAGATCTCATAGCATTAAGGGGTACATTTCATCTCTATTTATTTCCAAAATTGTCTTTTAACTAGGTCAGCTAACTCGAGGCAAAATATTGCTGCACTCTAGCAGTCAGCCATGCCATCTAGTGGTGGAATGAAGGTACTGCAGCCTTGTTGAACGCGACTACTGTAGCTCCAAAAGGGGACAAGCGCATGGAGCACAGAGTTTAAGCTCATTTTCTAGCCTGCACCATGAAGTTGTGCATGTGTGCATGTGTTAGTTAGTGTCACGTGAGGTTATGTAAACATTTGCAAACAAAAGTACCAGACTTCTGTGACTCCAGCTTCCCATATGCAATCGTTTCCTTCCCTTCCTCCAGAAAAAACCCATCACAGTTGCAGCCTTCGATACAGGCATATTTGTAGCTTCCCTGTGACACTCTTTCATGTAATCTTTCTGTTTGTCTCTCTAATCTCTGGCGCTTTCTCCCTCCCTCCCCTGCTCTCTCCCCCACAGTCTCCCCCGCTCTGCCCTTCTCAGTGTAACACCCTCCCTCCTCCCTCTCCTGTTCTCTTTCTCTGCTTGTAAGCGGTCTCTGGGCGTTCAGCCAGCTGGCTTGTGTGTGTTTTTTGAATGAATACCTGATGAAGTTGGACGAGCGGATGGTGGGAGGAGCCCTTATATGTATGTGTGTGTGTGTGTGTGTGTGTGTGTGTGTAGGGGAGACAGTGTGAGAGCTCTGGCTCACATTCAGCCCCTTGCATAATACACGTTGGAGCTGTGCATGCGGGACTCCCTCCCTGTGGGTGTGCGCTACCAATTTTCTAGTGTGTGTGTGTGTGTGTGTGTGATCACCTGAGTGGTGCATGTCAGTGGTAGTGAGGGAGCTTCCTGCCTCACTGTCAAGGTTTGGGAAAGAGCTGCTGCCTGAGTGTCAGTCTGCGGTGTGTGAGGGGGGGAAAAAAAGTAGTTCAGGATTTTCCACTTGAGGAGGGAGACACAGGAAGATTTTTGTTGCCTTGCAAAGGGACACGGAGCAGAGCAGAGCAGAGGAGGAGTGGAGTTAAAGAAGCAAAGGAATGAGAGGGTGAGAGAAAGCATGCTGCAGAAGTGGGCTACTCCTGCCACCCTGGTAAGCAGACTTCACTGGAGAGTGCGTGTACGGGGCGATAGAAAATCATTTATCTATGTGAGTGGCGAATGATTGCATTGCTTCGCTGTGTACTGTATCGTGTTTATGTGCGTACTGCGTCTGCCCTAGTTTTTTCTTACATAGTACTCGCTTGTTTTTCTTCTTTTGTCTGTTTTCCTGAAGCACGTCTTCTCCCTTCTGTTCAGCTGTCTCTCTTTTTCACATTTTTCTCATTCATGCACTCCCCTCCACTCATACTGTCTACAACACCCCCCCACCACCATCCTCAGGACTGGTGTAGGGGTGAGAAAGTGCAAGTCATGCAACACTGCTCAGGAGTATTTCTGAAGTCATTTGTTTATCTCTGTCTCTCTTCTTATAACTCCTTCTCTCTCTTGCTACTGCCCCCCCCCCCCCAAACTCCACCACAACTCTACATTGCTGTCAGCATTTGACCATGTGTGCGTGCACTATTTCCTTTTGTTTTTTTTTTACTGTTTGTTTGCAACAGGAACACAGCGTATGTAAATCGACAGCCTCGCCAAAGTTCACAGTCTGCCTGTCGTATGCATACACACACATGCACACACACGCATATGCAAACACACACCTACGCTAATGAAAAGCCACACAGACAAAAAGAGGCATAGATGAAGAAATGGAGAAGTGGGGAGAGAGAAGTGTCCGCCTGCAGCAGCAACACTGTACTTTCCAGTCCAACTATATTTAGCGGTGAGATGGCGCGTCGTGTTGAACTTATCCGTTTGATAGTGATTATGACCAAACATGCAGATGAACATATGGAGCCCGTTCGTTTCCGACTCACATTTACTTTTGGGTGTTTGCTCAGAATAGCTGCACGCTAATCGCTAAAGCAGAACAAGTCGCTGGGCCTTTAGCATCTATAAGATGTTTATGAAGTAACACTATAAAGGACATTTTTACTGCATTATTAATGAAGAGGTTGTTTGTAAAACTGGAAATGGAAAGTTGAATGGATTTTCTTGAGTTGGGAGGAGTTTAATGTTAATACGATTTTATCTGTTTCTTGATTACAGCGTTTTTTGTTAATAACCAAAAAAAAAGGAAATATTTAAATATAAATACAGTGTGTGTGTGTGTTTCTGTATTATTAATAAAAATTAATTCTGTTTGGATTAAAGTTATGTCATAGCAACATTTTATTAACTTGGTGTTTGAAGGGATGTGTTTGGTCGATTAGAAAACATTGAGAAGTTTTCTGGTTTCTTACATTCACACAGTTTCTTTTATTCTATTAATGACCCAAAAACGATGGGACACACACACAGTCGCACGATTCAGTAACATTGATCTGTGTGTTAGTGAGTGTGTAAAAGAGTCCGAAGCACATGGAGGGCATTCGGCTTGGGTTACACGTTATTTGATATCCCCACATTCGCCTCATGTACGCTGCAAGCTCAGCAATGTGCAGGTGACTTTGCTTTTCAGTGAATCCATGTTTGAGTGTCGGTTTCAGTGAAGCAATACTTTCTCTTTTTTGCAATGTAGGTCAGGTGAAGCTGCATCTCACTTTAGCCTCCTGTGAATCGAAAAGCGTTCCTCCTTTTTATTTCTTATTTATTTCTCACCAGTTTGACTTTCTTCACAGCTTGTTCAGATTCTTTAGATTACAGTGTTTTTTCTTTAAACACACCCTAGTTTCTCAAAAAAAAAAAAAAAAAAAAATGATGTCAAAGTATTTTAGTTAAGTTTGAATAAACATATGGTTTAAACCCTAGAATCTAGTTTGGTGGCTTATATGCAAGTAGACTCAGACACAAGAAATCTGCTTTTGAAGCAGTGATCACAAACGGGTTTTATTATTAGGAATAAACTGGATTTTCAGCACTATGAATCTTTTTCTTTCCCAGTAATTATCTGTACACACTTTAACATAAACAATAGGTTTTCACCCTTAACACACACACACAAACACACACGTATGCAGGTATATAAGACACAGGAATGTCATGAGTAAGTTAAAACTGAAACGAAACCAGCGCCCTCTAGTGGTTAGCTGAGGAATATGTTTTAAATCCTGCTCTATTCATGTATAAAAGTTAAAAATGAAAATCAATGTTGTCTGTTGACTCATGTAGTTCTTACCTTGCTGCTGCTTTTTATAATTAAAAAACCACCATGATTGCATGTGACGGGAGTTTTATTTTTACTGTTCCAGTATTATACAAAATAAAATACAATATACAGTTTGCAGCTCCCTAAAACTGGATACATACCTTCTTCTTACAAACGCAGGTAACATTTCTCCTGAAATCTTCAGCACTCGTTTTCACGAGAGGTTAAAAACATCAGACTGTGAACATAATGGCTAATGCGAGGAATATCTGTCATCACAAAAACATTCCACCTATCTAAGTTTTAACAAGTGAATCCAGTTTTTAAATGCTCATCTATCAGCTGAGTCATGTCTGAATGACTGGACAGAGAGCATTTACGCTCAGTGCTATAAAACAAAGCCGTGCAAGTTCGTATTTGTACGAATGCACGTCTTGTTCCAGTGTGACTGAATTTATACGTGTGTTTTAACCCGTCTGCACGTCTCTTGGGTTGTTTTGTAGAAGCATTGCAGCACCTCTTAAATCACATAAAACCTGCTTTGGATGCAAGATGTCACCCATCCTATAAAACACACGCACACACACAGAACATGCGTTTGATAGCACTCTGCAGGAATTAGCTAATCAGGCCCGTGACGGCTGGGAGGTTTTGATCTGGTCTCTGTTTTAAAATCTTAGCTTTCAATGAAAAATCACATCATTTTAAGTGAATAAAAAAGTAAAACCATATCAAATTTGTTGCAGCAGCGACAAACTAACAGCTGTGACCTACTTTTAATGCATTTTACTTTATATCAACATTTTTGTGGTTGTTTTTTGCCTACGAGGTGCAAATTTCAAAATAAAAGCATTCAATCAACAGGAATATTTTAGACTCCAGCATCTCTAAGTGTAAGATGAACTCATTAATTAAATCAAGTTATTTACGTAATTTAATTTGTTCTTTTAATTCATACTAAGATTTCAGTTTGGAACAAAACAAGTCACACCAGAAAGTGACAGCGACTCTTTGCATAAAGGAAAATATATTTGCTAAGTTAAGCAGCTTTGGGCGTGTTCACTGTTACAGCTGACTCTTTATTAAGTATCATTTTGCAGGACGATACTTCGTATGTGTCACGTTATAATCTTTGGCTCGTGACTGTTTGCATATGAAGTTGTTTTAGGTTTAAAAAAAAAAAAACGTGTCAGCATAACTAAATATGACCAGGTGTCACCGTCTGAGTACGACGGAGGAATGCGCCTGGTCGTGTGTATTTATTAGGAGGAAGTTATTGAAATCCCTCTACAATATTTATGAGATTCACACAGAGCTGTCCTTCTTTAGCAGTAGGTGGTCATAGTTAACAGATGGCACACACACACGTTCATAATCACATGGTTCACATATTTTGGCATACAGCCAGGCTTGTAGTCAAAAGACTTTTTTATTTATTTTTACTATATTATTTTTAGCTTTACAGCATGAAGCAAAAGTTTAGACCCTTTTATTTCTTTATTTTATTTCTAAGCAGTCAGACTTTCTTTTGAAAAGGTCTGAATCGATAGTTCTTCAGGCTTGTTGAAAGTTTAATGTTTTCCATTGGTCTTTAGCTTTTGCAGTTTTCTGCCTTGTATGACTTTAAATAGAATGCAACAGAAAAACTAAGTTCTTTAAATGTGGATTTGCAGATAGAGAGAAAATTTAGCATTTTAAAGTTGTTCCTTTTCTTAGAGACATTAATAAGTTGTGTTAAATTCAGAATTTGGAGGTCTGCTGTGAGGTTTATTGCTTTAACTACTTGGGTGATTGTCACACTTTTTGTTGAACTGCATATATAAGGGATAAATTTAGTTGCAGCCAATTTGACTTGGCAAATTTATTGTCTACTCCAGATGTTTGATTCACAGAATGAGGTAGAAGCAGTTTGACAGCTTACCAAGATGTAACATTGAGTCAATGTGAAATCACACTTGAGGCAAAAATTAAATAGTTAAAAAATCCCGGTTAACCATTAATTTACTAAACAGTGAAAATTCGGCCAAATAAGATTTTTATTCTACAGAAAGGCGTCAAAATGTTTTTATTATTTGAGCTTTAAATGTCTTTGAAACCCATCACGTGAGGAACTAATGAGAATATTGTTTGATCTGTCTGGTGTTTTGGCCTCTTCATCTTTTCAACACTGTGTATTTCTCTTCCACAGGTTTGTGCTGTGCGTGGGCAGGCTTTCCTCTGGAGGGAAATGATTCCGCATGAAGCACAACGCATTCGGCCCCCCATCTTCCTCTGCAGCAGCAGCAGCAGGTGTGACGTCGTGACGCTCAGCCCTACCGCACTGGGCTCACCTCGCAGCCGCTAAAGATACCCGGAAAGATCAGACGACTCCACTTCTCCGTGTTTAATACCCCTCCACATTTTCATCTTTAAACCTTCCTCACCTAAAACTTTTGGGAAAAGACAATCAGCTGGTCGTGGATGATCTGGAAAGTTCAGCTACAGTTAATTTAATGTGAAACAGCATTAAAAGAGATCAGAAAGAGAAAAAGAAAGTCAAAGTTTGGGGAAAAGGAAAGTCGAAGCTGTTGGACAAAGTTTTAAAAGAACGGTTGGGCAAGTTTGGTTGAGAGACGAGAAGGAAAATCAGCATGAAGTCAAACCAGGAACGCAGTAATGAATGTCTGCCTCCCAAAAAGAGGGGCACGTCCAGCACGTTACCATGTGAGAGGCGCTCACCTACGATACCACATTTTAGTGACAACCAGCGCTCCGAGAACATGACCTGTCCTAGCGTGGCTGCTGGGAATGAGAGTAACACGGGTTCACATCATAGCTCCAGTCAGTCTGATGGCCCCCACTACAAACCCCCCTCCTCTTTATCAGACTCTTCCTCTATGAGGCTCTTGTCGTCTCTTCCTACAGTGTACACACCCCCCCTGTCACAGTCCACAGTCACAGGAACTGTCCATTACACGCAGCTGCCTCCCAACATGCAGTTTATAGCCTCACCTTACACTAGTCCATACACAGGCTACATCTCCCCTCAGCTTCTCCCACCTCCCCCTCCCCCTCTCACCTCCTCCTCCTCCTCAGCCACACAGAGATCCTCATACACAGAGACCTCCAAGCACGAACAGCAGCGAGGCAACACAGGTCGCACCTCCATGCCCCCTCCGTCTACAGACTCCATCCCTCATCAGATGTCAACATCACCGCGGACTGTGCCGTCACCTCACCACCTTTCGTCCCATTCCCATCACACCCTGGGATCCGGCTCGTCCCAGCTTGTGGTAAAGTATACGGATGGATTCAGCAGGAAAGAGGAAGGTGGCTCCAGACACAGAGAGCTCCTCAATGGGGAGCTGGAAAGAGGCAGGCGGTTCGGACCATCCACAGAGTCCAGTCCCTCAAAGTCAGGGAGTAAATCCAAGGAGGCCACGCCCTCTTTGTCTTCCTACGAGGCCCATCAGCTTGTTCTGCCATCAGAATACTCTACTCATGATCACTTAGGGCTCAGAACCTCCGTCATGTTAATGCCTAACAGCCATGGAGATCACCAGCTGGTATCAACCCGAGCCAGCCCAGAGAAGCTAACACATCCAGCCCCCGCACACCTGGAGAAAGGCGGCATCATTATGGGCAAGCCCGTCAGTCGCCCACCATCCTCTTCGAATACCACCTGCTCTTTTACGTTTCCACCCCCACAAAGTGCAGACATCCTGAAACCACCTGTCAGCACACTGTCACCTCAGACTGTTATCCAGACCACCCACAACGCCACAGAGTCACTATCGATGGGACTCCCCGCTACGAGTATTTACCCACAGACTCCTATTATTGGTTACATCGCAGGGAGCGGTGGGAGCAGCTACAACTCCAGCCTCCAACAACACTTACTCATTCCAGGCACCCAACCAGTCATCATCCCCACTCTGGAACCAGTCACCTCCCACATTACATCGTCTACGCAGGCCGCACCTTTTCCTGCTACACTCCCTCACACTTACATCGCTGCCCATAAAGGAGAAACTTTGGAAACCCAAAGTGGCTCATTCCACGTGGCCGCTTCAGGTGCAGTGGTTCAAGCCCAGCTTCATCTCCCCATCGTTCCTGCATCCACTCCTCCCCTCTCCTCGGCCACGGCGGTGCCTCCATCTCTCCCACCGTATTTCATTAAGGGTTCCATCATCCAGCTGGCTGATGGCGAGCTAAAACGCGTGGAGGACCTGAAGACTGAGGACTTCATCCAGAGTGCAGAGATCAGCAGCGACCTGAAAATCGATTCATCCACAGTGGAGCGTATTGAAGGGAGCCACACCTCGCCTAACCTCGCTGTTGTTCAGTTCTCCGTCGGCGAACATCGCACACAGGTGAGCAAAAACATAAAATTAATAACTTCTGGATCTCTTGAACACACAAAAAAAACTAATTAACTTTGAAAGCTTTTATTATCACCTGTTACAGCTAGTCCTGCTATATTAAAAACTTTATTTTTGTAAGACTGTGTTCAGGATTCTTTGATTTCTGTGAAACTTGTAGAGATTATGTTATTTTAACTGATGAAAATGTTTGTTTAGTTTTACAAATAACACAATTCTATAAATGTGTTGTAATCTTCAGTCCCACTCAGGTAAATACATCTACAGAATGTCCAAGTTTTCGCAGGATAAATAACTTTTTAGTGAGATTTTGAATGTTTTTATGTTTCTTCAGTTATGCTGTTATTATGTTGAATGACGAGCATCGTGCTGCTCCCATATTAATTACTTTATTACTGTGAATCTCCCAGGACTCTGCTGTTCCCACTTTAATTAGGTTCAATGTTCTAGGATGGCAGTTCTGTTCCAAACATGTTCTGATTATCTGTTTCACTGCAGTTCAAAGAGTTGAGATCTGGATTCTGCTATTAATGTTGTTTTAACCAAATACGTGTCCATGCTTCTTCAGCCCCGTGTAGTGAGCGTTACACTGAGTTACTCTGAGAAATAAATGCATCAGTAGATAGAGAGTGAAGGTAATAAGTTCAGATGAGTAGCTAATGATATTAGCTGAGCAGTGATTAACAGCAGAAACACTGGGATGGGATGGAGGAATCAAGACAAGGGGCCTTTTTTCATTAGTGTTCTTTTATAAATTATATTAAAATGAATAAATTATAAAGTAGTCAGTGTGCAGACCTTCACCAATGTCATTTACACCCAAATCTGATTGGCATATATTCATTTTATTAACATTATTCGACTGTGATGGACTGATGACGTGTCAAGGTGTAGCCCCGCCTCTCGGCCAATGACTGCAGGAGTTAAACTCCAGCTACCTGCGACCCTGAACAGGAACAAGTGGGTGTAAAATGACTGAATGACTGACTATTGTTGGATTTCCTGATCATGAAAACATACCTTAGCATTTGGAATACCATCAATATCATTATTAGTTTAACTATCCATGAACAACAAGATTTCCACAACAGATTTAATTCCACATCTCAGTAAACGAGAGCCTCAACCGTATCAGCACACAACTGTGTATCTGTAACTTTACCCTCGTTCTGGCTGAAAAACCAGAATTTGTCTCAGTTAAATTGTGTTTCCAAAAATGCAACGATGACCAGAAACAGGATTGATCAAGGGGTGACAATACATCGTTTGCTTGGACAACTTCTGGTCCTGGAGCAAACATTGGTTGAGGAACTCTGGTGTATTTTATCATCCTAAACATCTCCTAAGCTGGTCCTGGTCCTAGTGCTGGTTCTGATCCTGGTTCTGATCCTGATCATGGTATTTTTCACTGAAAATGTGAGAAGTTTAATCGTATCTTAGGTAAGTCTTGTGGTGGTAGTGATGGAGCTACATTCAGAACCAGCAGTTTAATTAGACGTGTAAAATCAAACACTTGACTGATCACACTTTGGTCTACCAGCTAACAGCTAAAGCTAATGTGGTTAAATAACAAAATCCAGAATAATGCAAGTTTCAGATTAGACTTGATCTAAAATTCAGTATCCTGATATTATTTTTGTCTGTTTGGACTTAATGCACATCACTAATCAACATGTAGTAAGTTTTCTAGTAACTGCAACAGCATATTGTACCAGGAAAAGGTAGTAATTTTTACTGTAATGGGGAAACATGTAGAATAAACATAAAGATCAGCAAACAAAAACATAAAAAAATTACTCACCCAGATAATTTCCTTTTTTTGGACACATTTTAGTTCTATCAGTAATTTGTTCATTGTCTGATGTTTTTCTTTTCCTTGTTTTTTGGATCATTTGTTTCTTTCACACTTGTTGACACTCAGACACTCACACACGTTCACTGAAGCTCGTTGATCCATCTCCTCTGTGTGCTCTTCCCACGCTGCACGTCTCGAACATCTCTCCTGCCTTCCGGCTCCTCTTTGATATTCTGCCCTACAAAAGTTGACCATCTTTCAAGTCCTAAGACGTCTCTCTTGTACTTTATTTTACTTTTTTTCACGAGTGGTGGGAGTGACTTTGAATCTGCACTTGTTTCTTGTGTGTGTTTGCTCTCCTGCCTTAAAGCTTCTGCTTAGAAAGCTTTTAGAAGGATGCTGTAACTTTGAAACAAGTGAAAACCTTTTGAAAAAGAATTAGACAGAGATAAACACTCCCACACGGACCAAAATGAGTTTCCAAGAGACGAGTCACAACCTGGAAGATGAGGATTAAGATCTCCATCAGAATTTGGATCAGGAATTGGATTAGCAGCAGAAAACATCAGAACAGGAAACGATCCAGTTAAACGCAGAGCTGGAGAAAGTTCTAACATCTTACCAAGATCCCAAAGACGACTTAACAACAAAAGTAGAAGCTAAAATCATTTTTGCTTCATGAGTGTGAGAAAAAAACATTTCCTTTTTTTATCAAGAACAAAAAACTTAACATCTGTCTGAGTGTGTTTACTCCAGATGTTCCGGTTCCCCCACACAGTATAGATTAATTTTCAAATTAAAGTAATCACAGTGTAATGCAATGCACCTGTCCTTCACCCATAAGCTTTAATATACTGTGTTTACAGCAGAGTGTTGATCAGTTTGGATGAGAGGCAGATTTAAAGTTTTGACAGATACATGCTGCAAACTCAGGTGCATCCAGACTGAATTAATGGTCTCCTAGCAACCAGCGCTGTGTTTGTGTTTACATGCTGCAAGATGAAGAAGTGTTTAATGTTTTGTTTTTTTTCTATATTCTTTTTCTCTAAAGGTGAGTGTGGAGGTCTTGATGGAGTACCCCTTCTTTGTATTCGGACAAGGCTGGTCTTCGTGCTGCCCCGACCGGACCACCCAGCTTCTGGAGCTACCTTGCACCAAGCTTTCTGTGGGGGATGTTTGTATTTCACTCACTCTAAAGAACCTGAAGAATGGATCACTGAAAAAGACTCAACCTCTGGAACCGCTCGCCTACGTTTCTGTCCCATCCCCGAGCCACGGGAACCCCAAACCCCCCAGAGCCGTCTCAGACGCCCCTCAGAGCTGCAGTGGAGCAAACTCTAGGCACCGGGAGAGGGAGAACGGGATCAGCCAGCGGGGGAGCGGTGAAAGTGGGATTGAAAGTGGAGGGGGCTCCAGTGTGGAAAACGGAGACGTGATGTTTGGGGAAAGCGGATCTGTTTCTAAAAGTCAGGTAGCCAGCAGCACAGAAGCTGGTTCCAGTAGACCAGTGGGGGGCAGGAAGAGGAGATGGTCTGCTCCCGAGGGTCGAAAAGTAGAAAAATCAGAGGAGGAACCACCTCTGAGTTTGCCCAAACCTTCCTTCATCCCTCATGAGGTGAAAATCAGCATTGAGGGAAGGTCAAATATTGGCAAGTAAAGGCCTGCTGGACTGTTAACAACCGCTGGGATTAAAAAAATAAACATCAAAGGATTTTAAAGAAACAAAAAGGATAATCCACGTTAATGTGTCATTTCTTTAGTGTTCTTTCTTTTTCTTTTGTTTCTATCTTGAATACTGTACTGTAGCGGTAACCTTACCCTACAGCGTATCACCTTACATTATATCACATGAGCAAATCGGTGCTGTTTTGGTGATTTTCATGCTGAGGGATTTTCTGAAGTGTGTTGATTTCTTTTTTTTTTATTGCAGGATCTGTGGCACGCTGGCTTGATGCTCGATGGCTCTGCTTGGCCACATACGTTACACAATAAGTAATTCTGAAAACTGATGTAGCCTCTTAAGCTAGTTTGTCACTGGGCAGCAACTAGTTGGAGATGAAATTACAATAATTTTTTTAGTTGGAATCACACAGAATTTGTACTTTTGACAGTTTTTCCTGCATCAAAACTGCAAATAAGTTGTTACATTTAGTCAAAAACATTCTATCTTAATTAATTTGCCATTAATTCAGCGACACACAAGCAAAGCCTTGTGACCGATTACAGAACTCCGAATCTTTTGTTGATATTCGCAGCCCAGTGAGATACAAGCTTTAGCTTCCTCATAAGAAAATCTTTTGAATTCACTACAAAATTTGGTAACAATTTATAGTAAATTCATCATGTGACCTTCACCTCAAGCTGAAGTCATCAGTTAGTACCAGAGTGCCACACAGTAAGGGAGGGAACAACATTCGTTCTGCTCACTCGAACAGCAACAGAGCCTTTACTTTCATTTGTAGCATTTTAAATTGACTTTCTTTAACCTCCAGTTGTCTGTCTCACCTGGTAGTTGCTTTAACTGAGCAGAAAACTCAAACCAGAGCTCATTATTGATGTCTAAACACGTGGGTTGGTGAGCAAACGATGTGAACAACAGGATTCTAGACAAAGCTGATTGTATTTAGGATTATTTTATTTTTTAATTCGTAAAAACAAAACGTTAACGTGTCAGCTGAGAGGGTCGGGACACACCTGTCACATTTCCCACACTGCCAACAGATTGAAATTATCTCTTTATTTACACTGTACTGTATATTTTTAGATAGTCTTTTTTTTATTATTTGGACATTGATAGAGAAACAGCAGCAGCACTTTGGAAAGTTTTTTTTGTTTTTTGTGGAAAAGTTCAGTGGAGGAGACGTGCCATTGAATCATAAAGCAGTGGATGAATGTGACAGGTAAGCAGAGTTAAGGGGGGGGGGTTAAAAAATGAATTAAGAAATGTGTTTTTAGCCTTGTGAAAAAATAAAAGAGGAAGATTAGAATGTGTTTTGGCAGTTTGGGCTGTGAAAAGGCTTTGAAACATCCCGGGAATGTTCTGTACTAAACAGAGAGCTCACCACATGATTCTGAAGGTCACCATATAAATTTATTTTGTGTGTGTGTGAAAGAGAGAGAGAGAGAGAGAGAGAGGCTGGGCTGTCTGTCCATAAACACATGCTTAATAACACAGATGAAACAGTACAGACCATGTACTGTATTTATCACGACACTTTTAGGTTTTCTGCAGATGTTTTGGCGCATGATGTCCCTTCTGCATAGACGCTAGTGGACTGATGTTGGTTTGGTGAACACTGACAGCAGCACTGAAAGTGCTCTGTGGTGTGTTTGTGAGCAGGTGGGAGTTTAAGAGTGTATGTGTACTGTTTATAGGGATAGATATACTCATATACAAATATATATATAAACATAGGCAATGTCCAGTGTTTCTACTTGGAGTCTTTACTTAAGAGAATCTTGCAATTTGCACATCAGGAGGAAGAAGTTTGGAGGATTTTTTTTGATGGCCCCGATGATCACATGACACACTGGAGGAAACCAGGGTTTCTTTTCTTTTTGTTTCTTATCAGGCACTTAAACATTCATGTTTCTACGTCAGCTCAGCTGATGTTAAATGACGTTAAGTTACTCAAACATGTAAGAGATGAATTGGTTCTGGTGTCTGTCGAGGAGACGCCGTCCCTGCTGTTGTCTGCTGGGGAGGGTCCAGGGTTCGTCTGGTGGGCCAGATGTTGAAAATTCTCAAGTAGCGGCAATAAAAATTTGTATCAGACTCTTTCTAGTGTAAAAAAATAAAAAAAGTTAAAATTAAATGATTATCCCAAAGATTCCTTGCAGTTTTGCTTATAATATAAATTCAGATAAATCTGTTTCTTTTATGTGCTGCATTTAAGACGAACATGAGATTAACGTGTTGCTGGCCCAGATGTTGGAAAGATGGCTGTTACTGAACTAAGACACGGAGCGTTTGTATTTTTCACTGATGACGAAACATAACTAGGTCGAGAGGCATGGATGTTTGCAGTGGTGAGGTTGGACGGCTGGATGCATGTTCAGATGGCTCGCTGGTTGAATGAGAAGACCCCAAATGAGATTTGAAAATGCTTTATTTTTTTAATAATAAAACAGGGTTTTCAGATCAACATCACAATAGTTGTGCTTTTTTTTTTTATTCTTTCCTTTTCTGGTCAAACAACATCATCAGAACTAGAAATATAAGTATGTGTGCATGTTTTGGAATCTCTGTGAATTTATAAATTTATGTCTGCTTTCTTTTTTATTTTAATGTCTCTCCTTGTTGAACATTTCCCTGACAGACAAATAAAACGGTAGAACCACGACATAAACCAATCAGCTACTTAGATCATTCAGACTTTCACTGTTAATCAGGTAAAATGATGCCAAAGCTAAATATTCATGCTTTGGTTTAGTTTAGCTTATAAGCAATAGTTCTACAATATTCAGGCAATTTCCTTGTATATGAATGGAACGTTCTCTGCAATAAGCATTTAACATTAATATTCTATCAGCATTAAAACCAAAATAACTAAAGAGAGGAAAAAAAGAAGTCAATTGTGTTTATTCTAGAAAATATTTTTAGAAACTTAATATTATCTGAACATGACTTGCTTTAGCTGAAACAATTCCCCTTGTTAGAATCATTTTAGTCTCCAGAAATTGCAGCTTCAGCACTAGTTGCTAGTTTCAGGGAAACCTTTTTTTAATATATATGCAGTAACTGAATTTAACTCCCGAAACCTCCTCCGTATGTGCTGGTCAGTCAGAAACACTCTTAATACTCCAGGTTTGCACATGTGGATTGTTGGCGTATGTCACCTGAAGTTTTGCAGCAGTGTCTGACTCCACCCAGCTCTGCCTCGTTGCCATGACTACGTAGTGACCTCGTTTGACTTTGTTTCAGGTACCCAATCATAGCCAGCCAGCCTCACAAGGTGAAGCAATCAATGAATCCCAACTAACAACCGTTAGCTACCTTTCAGTGTGAACTGGCCTGCACTTCCTGTTACTTTCACAAATAAAAGTTTCAACCATTTGATTTCTTTCTCGTGATTGGCTTAAACCAGCCACAGAGTTCAAGTTTCTGTGACAGTTGCATGTCTGTATAATGAAAATGGCAGAAATCTGATGTGCAGGAGAGAAAGAGCAGTTTGATTTGTGTTTTTGATCCTGAGTTTTATCCCCTTAAAATGTATCATAATGTGCAATACTTACATATTGTGTTCCCCACCTTTACCGTGCCAAGTGTATGTAGCATAGTCAGACTCCGAGTATCTCATCCTACTTAAAAGCTTTTGTATTTCAATGTCTGTTGACGTGGAACATCTTTAAGAAGATTGTCAAGATGTTTTCACACAGAAACTAAACCGATAGTTTCCTGTTTTGCCCATGAGGCCTTCCTCAAGGTGTGTCTGCATGTGTGTTCCTACATGTATGAGTGTGTTTAAGTTGTGTGTGTGTGTGTGTAGCTTATTGTTCTTTAACTGTCTGTGAGATCATGAATCCTGTCCATCAAAGGTTCATGGTGAGACCCACAGGAAAAAGAAACCTTGTTGCTAGTGGGGACCACTTTTTGTATAAAAAAAAAGGAAAAAAGAAAAACATTTTTTTCTAAATGTAACACAATCAGCAGAGATGCACATGTAAGTAGATGTAAAAAGACTTGATAATGTTTCAGCACTTTCTAATCCTGGGACGGGCTCGGTCTAACCCCTCTGTCTCAGACTGAAACCCGTCCTTGGAGGGTAACATTCATACAAAACAAGAGAACGACAGTGAAAAAATGGAGGTGAATACTGATGATGGCTCAAGTTTTTTTGCACATCGCGCCTTCGCCGTAAACCTCGTCTGTCTGTGCTGCATCTCGCTTGGCGCCCGGTGCGTTCTTGGGTCCAACGGGCCGAGGTGTTGGGTGATTCCTTGGTTCTGTTCTACAATGGAGGGGAGATCCCTTCCTCGTGGAGAACATCCCATCATTAGCTGTGTAAAGGACTGTTTTGAAATCTTTCCCACCTCACACCAGCCAGACCGGGCCATTCTTTTGATTTCATTGTGCTCTCATTTTGAGCTCTAATTTGGCAGAAGTGTTTGACAGCTTGGTTCGGTTGTTTGGTGTGAAAGCGGTGCGTGCAAACTTTTAGCTTTGTTTGCAAAAATCTTTGGTGCAGGAGCTTTTTTCTTCTTCTTTTGTCTCCTTGTAGCACTCGGGTATAAAGTCAGGGGATGTAAAACCATGTAGAGAATGTGTCGTCGTTTCTTAAGCGTCCTCGCTGGAGGAGCACCATTTATGACATCTTTATTTTATAATAAATTGGCTTCTTCTTGCACAACTTGACAAATAAAATGAATGTTGGTGTGTGTGTGTGTGTGTGTGTGAGCTTTTTGATCCGAAACAAAAAGGCACGTGTCCTCTGTGTCTTTTTATGTTTTCAGAAAAAAGGATGTCTTTTCTTGGCACTTTGTTGTGTTTTAAAAGTGAATAGAATATGATCAGAATTCCTCTTTCTCTCCTTAATTGTGTTTTCTTTGATTTTGTGTGTGAGCGTGTGTGTCTTTTCAGTGTCCATAGCGCTGGATAACCAACTCAGGCAGAAAGTTTAAAAAAAAAAAAAAATGTTTAGAGGCCCACGTAACAGTTTAGCTTCACCCAAGTCAATTTAAATAGTGGGCTGTTTAACATGGGTCATATGGTATGTAAATGTATTCATGATCATTTGATATTTCAGTTGATTTGATTAACAAATGTCTTTATTGACATGTAACTCTAAATTATTCGGATATTATGTGTAATGTGCTGGAGATGCCTTGGATAACTCTTCAGTGTACTGACCATCTCTGGTCCGCCTCTCTGCAAGGCGACAAACCCTTTCAACAGGGGACAGGCTGTTTGCGTTCTGACCTCTGACCCCGCCCACTGCCACGGAGAGGGGTGGAGCTTATCTGTCAGCAGCAGCTCAGCTGATTCCTACCCCTTGTTCTGAACACTCAGCCCTGAGGCTCGTCTTGATATTGCTCTGCTAACCTGCTACACCAAGTACTAAACTGAAACTTCTCTGGCCCTTTGAGACAGTAGCAGAGAACCGGACATCAGCACAGTCCAACACGGACAGTCTGGCCTGCAGCGGGCCGTAGTGAATCCCAGCCAATATGTTTGTACTCACCACATCCCTGTGTCTCACCCTATTCCTCTATAGCAATGGAGAAACTGTTGGTGTATGTATTTGACATCTGTATAAATGCACCTCTTTGAAAAGGAAAATGAAACCTTGACATATCTGAAGAAAAGTGTCTTTATTTAACATCATACAAACATAACATGTGAACTCACAGAATCCTAAACATTCATCACTGATGATGCATTTAAACTCTTCCTTGAAATAGAATAGGCAACAGCGCCCTCTAACGGCTGAATGACAAATTGATAAAAAGGGGGAAAAAAGTCTAATCTAACCAACTTTTTAAAGCAATATTTTCATTCACAGCCAGATGTGACCTTTAAAGTTGACATTTGCAATAAAAACAATGTCTGTTTTTTGGTTTAAGATTAAAATTTCAGCATTGTTATTGCAATAAATATTATTTCCTGTTGTATGGTTTAAAGCGAATCTAGTTCTATTTTTTTAATGGAATTCTGTGATGAAGTTGTCGTTTGTATCTTACTAAAAGTAGACTGAATTTTTAGCGTACTAATTTATATAAAAGCAAAACTGTAAAGTTCTCATACATGAGTGAGACTAATGACTAGTCGGGTTGTAGAAAGTAGAGATTAACAAAAATGTCTACTTTTGCAAATTAGACGCTTTGTTCAAATATGGTAAATTTGTTGTGGGGAATGTGATCACATCTGCAGTCACCTGTTGGGGGAGGAGCATCAGAACAAGTACATACAGAGGCTGAACATACTGAGAAAGAAAGCAGATTCGGTTCTGGATCTAGTCTCTTGAGTTGATTGTCCAAAGGACAACGTGTTGGAAAACCTTCATCATACTCTTCACAACAGTAACTAAAGGCTTCTTCAGATCTACAGGATCTGGGTTCTTTGCAAGCACTGCACTGACGTCATATTCTCGTACTCTTAGCGTAACACCGCATGTACAGAGAAACTCGCGTTTCAAAAACAAATAAAACACCATGAACCCTTTGGCGTCTTCAGATAATGGACTTCTAAGTTTTCACGTATTTCCAAGAGATGTTGAATTAAGAAGACGGTGGTTAGTAAGTACTATTTGTGACAAGTTCAGTGTAACGTCACACAGCAAGGTTTGCAGTGATATGTCAGCCTAAAACGGCCCAGGGACGGGCTTTTAACAACTGTCCCAGCGGTCCCAGCATTGTTTCTATCATAGACATTATGTACATGTTTATGGTTTCTATGGGAACGATTACTTCCCGGTCAACGTTAAGCCAGTCCCATTACTTCCGGTTCAAACCGGTTTAAGTAAGGAAGAGGCCTGACAGTAGAGCGCTGTACAGAGGTAAATAGAGCCTTGAGGGATTAGATATCACATACAAATCGAGACATATAGTAAGAAATGAAGACATCATACAAGTTTCAGCGCCAGGAAGCATCGACAGCTGAACATTGCTGTGTTCCTTTTTGTAGCACGTCAGCTAAATACAATTCAGCTGTCAGTTTTCACACGTTTCCATCGAATGAGCAACTACGAAAGAGATGGATTGTGAATATTAGAAGAGAAGACGTCTTTATTTCTAACCACACCCGTGTCTGCAGTCGACATTTTACAGCACAAGCTATCAAAGAGCCGAGAGAGAAAGGCGGGAGGAGGCGGCTAACGCTAGGTGCTGTACCGGTTTTATTTCACTGGAACGACTATTCCCTCGGGGAGCGTACAGCTACACCGGAGATGGAAACTGGAGAAGTAGTTCGAGTCCGTAATCACTGTGTCAGTCCGGATCCTGCTGTTGTGGACAATGTTCTGGAAGAAAAACAGACACAGCCTCAAAGGCCGAGTGTATCAGACCGGGTGAACAGACCTGAGCTGATGGAATGCAGCCCTACAGTGGATCATGATTATTGCTCTGTCCCAGAACTAGCTTGCCTCAACATGGCAATAGATAAAAACACCAAATTAAAAGAAGAAATAGAAGCGTTAAGGAAAAACATTGAGGAACTCAAAAGTCAATCAACATTTGGATTGCAACGATTCGCGGGGTCCGATGATGACATTCGATTCTACACAAGGTAAGCTAATATTCTGTAAAGTAGCTAGAAATGTGTGTGTGTGTCAGGAGTTCTCAAGAGCTGCTGTTCTGTCCTACAGGTTTTAGAGACGTTCCTGCTCCAATACAGTTGAATCAAATCAATGACCCACTACCAGGTCTTTGCCAAACCTGATAGCATGCTGAAATGTTCATTAAATTGTTTGAATCAGCTGTGTTGGAGCAGGAATGCCTCTAAAACCTGCAGGACAGTAGCTTTTGAGGACCAGGATTTTATATTTGTGTGTCTCGTCTCAAACACACACAAATACATATATACATGCAAGTATGTGTGTGTTTGGTTACCCTACCCACCTCTGATTAGAATAGAATACCTTTATTGTCATTATACAAGGTACAATGAGATTAAAGACATTCCCAAGTCAGTGCAAAAAGTATGTAAAAAAAAAAAAAATAGAAATAAGATTAAAAAATAGAATAAAAAGATAATCAAAATTGAAATGTATAAAATAAAAGATACATTTGTAAAAAAGTAAGAGTATGTACAATATTTACATCTGAATGAGAAAAAAATTGCATTTTAACACCAAAATGCAGCAGACTCATCTCTCACAGCAGGAGTGTTGTTAAACTCCAGTCCTCAGAGGACAGTTTTCTGCAACTTTTACACATCTGAATAAATAAATAGGTCACCCATAGGATCTAAATATTACCTACTGTATGGGTTTCTGAATTTTTTTTTTTTTTTTAATGTAGAGAAAACTTTTTTTTCCTACTGTTTTCACTCCCTGTATTTGTTTGAAGTATTTCTACTATTGCATGAGTAAAATTTTAGAGTACTTTATATACCTTTGTTGGTTACTTACTGTACATCTACAATTTAACATTTTCTGTTTCAACAGATTTACAAGTTATCGTCACTTTATGATGTTTTGGAGGCTGATTGAACCCTCCATCCACAAGATGATTCTCTCATCCAGAGCTGCAGAGAGGAGTGAAGCAGTTACTGATGTCAGAGCAACACGTACGGTAATTAGTAGGACTGGGACCCTGTAGAGGTTTTGGTGTAGGGAAGTATTGATTGAGACTGAAAGATCGATGCCTCAGATTCCAGCTCTTTATGTTTTCGAATTGATTATCTTATTAAAATATTGATATTTTAGTCATTGAAGTCAATATGTAGTTTGTCATTAATTAGCTGGTCGGAACTACTCCTTCTTCCGCCAGGCGAAGTGTGTGATGGGTACAGTATAAAAGCAGAAGGACGCTGAGCGACACAGCGATCCTCACTTGTTGCTGCGGTAATTAACAAGGCAGAACAAACTCAGTCGTGTGTGAAGCAACTTTAGTGTCACAAACAGCATTGATGTAGAGTGTAACGTGTGTATGAAGACTGAGTTGTTCACCGGTAACATGTTGTCGTCATGTGCTTGTACACTGGCAGGATCTGTGGAGGAAGTGGAAGTCTACTGTGTGTACTATCAAAATAAAAGCACTGACTCTTTTAGTTTTGGTCAAGCGTTGTAGATAGTGTGGGGTATATCAAATTTCTTTCTCCAAATGGATGCAGTAACTCAGTGTTCCTGCCTTTAAAATGAGTGAGTCAACACGTGGAAACACTGTAAACATTTAAGAATAAATCATAAGACAGAATATGAAGATGTCATGATCAAAGGAGGAGAGGAAGGATCAGGTGCTGCCAGGGTGAAACAAACATTCCTCTTGAAGTTCTTCAGTGATTCAGGCAAAACAGAATGTGGAGTTGGTGAAACTATTTGCACCGTTGCTAAATTGGGGAAAGTGATTCAAATCATCTGGTATATATGTATTGGTGCTAGTCAAACGACAACAGCCGTCTTAATTGCACTCATTTTAAAATGGAATTTTCCAAACAGGACATTTTTGAGCAAAGTATTGGTTCGGTATCGCCGATACTGACCTGAAATTTACTTGTCTTATATGAGATCAGAAAGAAATTTAGTGGTATCGCACATCACTATTTTTGAGATGCAATTGTTCACTAGGGATTAGTTATACAAGAATGTTTATTATTTTATACATTTATGATAAATACATTGCAATGTAGCTAGATATAACAATACCTCTATGATTACTTCTGCTTTTTCTCTTGCCAGAGGCTTTTCTTGCAACCCATTGATGAGCTGTTCCTGTTCCAAATGTACCTGGCTGCAGGTCTTAAGGAGAGAGACTTGGCAAACCGGTTTAAAGTTCACCCTTCAACTGTAAGCCGTATCATTTCTTCATGGACCCATTATTTGTACACTCTTCTGGGTGCTCTGTGTATCTGGATTGATGCAGAGGACATTCGAGCTCATCTCCCTGATTACTTCAAAGATTTTCCAGATACTCAGGTAATAGTAGATTGTACTGAGCTCAAATGTCAAACACCTGCCTCTCCTCTCCTCCAAAGTGAGATGTTCTCCAAATACAAGTCTCACCGCACAATGAAAGGTCTGATTGGGATGGCCCCCCACGGTGCAGTGACTTTTGTTTCGTCACTATATGAAGGGTGCATAAGTAACAAACAACTTTTTCTGAGGTCAGGGTTGGCTGACCTTCTTACTGAAGACATGGCCATAATGGTCAACAAAGGATTCCGCATTTCTGACTGCGTGAAGTGCAAGGTGTACTGTCCACCTTTCCCTTTTAAACAAAGTCAGACGCCAGCACACAGTGACCTCCAGACACAGAAAAATGCACGTCTGCGGGTGCATGTGGAGTGTTTAATCCAAAGGATTAAAGAAAACAAACTCTTTGATTCTGTTATACCGCTATCAGTTGTGGGTAGCATTAATGAACTTTTTTCTGTTGCTTGCCTGCTTATTAACTATCAATATAAGCCACTTGTCGGGGTTAAATGAAGCGCTGAAACAAATCTCACCCAGAAACCCAGAAAAAAGCATGTACACAACATCTCCCAATGAAATGATTGATTCACAAAATCCGTTCAGTATACTTTTATTGTTGTAAATGATTGTATGTTATCACATTTCATGAATAAATATGAAGTCAGAAAGACATTTTAGTACAGCCCTCAGAAGGATTTTGATAGGCTAACATTACAAAAATACTACAAATCGTACCATGTCAACACAAGCTAAAAGTGTAGGTTGAGAAACTCTTTGACTGCTTCAAGATATTTTAAAAAAGCAGAAAACTTAAAATTCTTCTTGACAGTATGGCAAAAAGTTAGCACGTCACTAATAAAGACAAAGAACCTCATACTTTATATGCT
Organism: Pachypanchax playfairii; assembly: GCA_006937955.1. Lineage (NCBI taxonomy): Eukaryota > Metazoa > Chordata > Actinopteri > Cyprinodontiformes > Aplocheilidae > Pachypanchax > Pachypanchax playfairii. The sequence continues at coordinate 1,171,537 of SSNP01000031.1, forward strand.
GCAGGTCTCACTGAGAGGTACTTTTGCTTGTAAATGTTAAAGAGGCCCTTCCATTAAAAACGGTTTTTCTGAGGTTTCTGTTGAATATTTTAGCTCCACAGGTGTTCTTACCTTCATAGTGGGTGTGAAAACAGGTCAACAACTTCTCTTTCAGTTTTAATCTCTCAAACTACGCAGGTGGTGATAAAACCCGAGTCCGAACGGCCTGTATCTGTTTTGTCATAACTCCTTTGTAAGTATTCATCAGCTCCTGCGGTTGAAACCCCTCCTAGCATGCTGCTGGCTAAAAGCTGTAGCATAAGACGTAGCAAACAGGAAGAGAGAACGTCTGCTGTTGCCATGCGCAGCAGGGCAGGAAACAGTATACCTTGCTCTCATAGGCTGGTTTGTTAGCCAATCAGAGTCCAGCAAATTCGAATAATGAATATGAACGAGCTGCTGCTCGAGGCCTGACGGAAGGAGCCTGACAGAAGGAGCCAGAACTACCCGAATTTTAATACAGACAGATTGAAAGGTCTGTTAATCAGTGTTTCCTGACGTTTTTTAGATATAAAATGTTTCATATTACTGGTTAATACTTAAGAAATAACCACAAAGTCCTGAAATTTGTATGAAATGGCCTCTTTAAGGTAAACGTGGTAAGTTTTTTTCTGATTATTTTTTGAACTTCCATGTTTGGTTCCAGTCGCTGCACAAAGAAATCCTCCGCTGCTGAAACAAAGAAGTCACACCACCTAAGACCAGTAATAAGAAGTTGGCTTTACACCTGCCAATAGTAAGCATTGCTTTTCCATAGTATTAAAATTCCATTTGACATCCGCAAGTACTTGCAGTCAACGTAACTCTTTATATTTGGACGCTTTATTTCAAGTAGACCAAATGATGGGTTTTCACTGAGGTCATAAATTAGGCCATCTGGGGATGTAAACAACCATGGGGTCCCAGTGTGAATTACTAAAGCACAAGGTGAACATTACTATACTGGGCATATTCTTTTGCTGCCTGAAACTCCATATCAGAACCTCTCCGCAGTTTCTTTGATGCCTCTGATCATTCGCTCTGCAAGAGCTTCAGCAGTACCGGGACCTCTCACATGACACACCTCCCTAAATCTGGAAAATTGAGAAATTACTACTACTACTACTACTACTGTCATTTAGCAGACGCTTTTATCCAAAGCGACTTACATTGAGAGAACATACAAGCAAGAATTCAAAGAGAAGGAAAAAAATATAAGGAGGCGGACTGTTTGGAGTCCAGATTAATTCCGAAATTAAAAAAAAATTATGTTTATAAAAGTCTTTACCTTATAACCAAGGGTGATGTCATTTTAAAGGAGAGAAAATATGTAGCTATAATAATTAAAAGTGCACATAGCTTTAAAGCCTACAGCAGTTTGGGGGTTATGTTCTGATTTAGTACAGCTGTGAACACGAGGAACCACTGGCACATGGAGCTGGGAGAAGTGGGCTGTCTGGAACAGTAGAGAAACTGCATGGTTGCACATAGCAGTGCCAGCCACACACCTGCACATCACCATTATAAAGGGAACTGTGTCTCGGAGGACAACCTCTTGAGAAATACATTTCAGACTTTAGGTTTGACTGTTGGCATGACATGGAGTGAAGTACTTAAGAGTTAAAAATCCTGTACTAAAATAGAACTCCTGATTGCAATATGGGAAGCCATGTACAGTCATAATCAAATGGGAATATGGGTTCGTGTGGCTTCTACATCAGATTGATCTGATATAAGATTCTAATCTTAGTCTTTTTGTTTTGATTATTTGTAAGCAGATAATCTAAACAACAGTGTGTGGAATAATCTTTTAGAATCTACTTTTTTTTTTTCACTCAGTGAATGAAATTAATCAAATAAAATTAACTTTGTAGTGATATTCAAATTAGTGGAATATGACTGTACTGTATACATTTCAAAATATGCAGATAAGAAATTACTGAATCAACATTAAAACATTAATGTTATAAGAATTATATACAGGGCTGCACATAATATTTTTGGCCTGGTTCTCAGAAGAGAACCTAGGGTTGTTGCTTGGTCCTCACATTTTTAAATGTGTCTCTCTGTGTCTCTTCCGAGCTCCTCTGCTTTGTTTTTGGTTTCATCAAGCTTCAAATTCAGTCTGTTTACTTTACCTGGCTCTATATTTGTTTCAATAAAAATCCTTTAATTGTTGAAAAAATCAAGAGAAACCAGTAAAATATAAAAATACTGGTAAAAAAAAAAACCCCTTCAGAGTTTGATTGTTCACTTTAATCTACATTTAACAGTTTGGTGTTGAAATTTATTAGTCAGCTGTTGGGGCTTCTGTCATTTACTGTAACTGTTTTTTGTTTTGAAATGATGAGGATGTTTGTAATGTGATGCAGTCAGATAAAAAGATACACTGGACAGTTATGGGGCATTGACTGCATATCCCATAGTGCTTTGCTCGCATTCAAAATGGCGCGGATCACAGACAAATACGCTGATACTGTTGATTATAACAGGTGGTTTTCTGTATTTTATGGCACAAAAAGGTAGTTATACACGTCTGTGCCACGATGATCTATTTGTCTTATTCAGGGAATTTTTTCAGTTTTGACGCGATGCAGAATCCTGCAGTCAGCTGCACTGATCTGACTGACTGAAAATCCGTCACACTGGCAAACTGATACACAGAGACAGAGAGAGACGCAGCATCAGCTGATCAGCTGGAACTTCGACGCTCTGGCTGAGAAACATATCAGTCAAACAAAAGAAGTCAACGGGATTCTTCATTTATTTGACAATGAACCGCCTCTGATTAACCTAAAAATTCACGCAGCTCAGCCAAACCAATGTTAAGTACGCAAACGCGTGTTGCAACTTTTCATCTGGTGCGCATTTTATATTTTGACAGTGTGTGCGGACCTGCGGACCACTTATGTGCACCCCTGATTATAGGAGAGCAGAAACATGACCCCATTTGAGCTCAGTGAAACACATGCAAAGATAACGAAATACCAGAGAGACCCTATTTAACATGGCCAGTTTTGGGGACGTGTAATAAATGTAAACAATTTGAACATTAAAGAGCTCGGACAGAGAATCAACTGGAAAAGCCGAAATCAAACAGATTTGCAATTTATTCTTCATACAGAGATGACAGATTCTTTAATCAGTTACCTTCATTGCAATAATCAATAAAACTTGTTTAAAGTGCAGTAGGTGTTCTAGGTTAAAGGGTTTTTTTTGTACATGTCAACTAATCTTAAAATGCTGTTGAAGGCACAAATCTTGTACATGCTTGATTTGGATCGTCAGGCACAGTGGAAGCAGTGAAGATGACCCAGATGTGTCTGTCTGAAAGCAGATGTTTCTAAAACGCGCATACCTTGTTCAAACTAACCCCAGAAAAATACATGCACGCAAACGTTACAGAACGATGAACATGACTCCGAGAGTCCTGCAGAGTTTATTGCCACGTTATTTTTCTGAAGATAATTAAAACGTGAAGTCTCCAGATGTTGCGTATGTGTTTGCTAATTCACTCCAGATTGATTTAGTTCTCGTCCTGATTAATGCGTGAACACCGGCTGATCTTTGGCTCCTATATGTGTTATTTCTTGAGAGATGCTCACACAGTGATTTGCCTCTCTATCCCATTTCCTCAGACTGATGCATGTTATAACTGAAGACTGATATTTGCACATTATCATCCAAATTCACAGTATTCATGCCAAAACACCTCGTGGCATTGTCGAGTCTGAATGAACTTGCCCTGTGGTTAAAGAAGGAGAATCCACGTCCAACTTAACTGAATTACATCCTCTGATAACAGAACACGGGTTCTACCATTTCACACGTGGATTCTGCATAGACATGCACATTATATATGATGTGGCCACCATGTTTATGTTTCGGGTAAAGATTCTGTCCTAGGTGAACATGTGGCTGGACTGTTGTGTGACACGGATAAAGGTGGTCCTGCGACTCAGTTCCTTGAGTTTGGCTGCGCCCACGTAGGTGCAGGTGGAGCGGAGTCCCCCTAAAATGTCACGGATGGTGTTTTCTACGTCCCCTCTGTAAGGAACCTCCACTGTTCGGCCCTCAGAGGCCCTGAAAGACAAAGGAAGAAAGAATAACAAATGTTTCAGGACTGCCATGTTGTTTGGCTGATGATTTTTCTTTAACATTTTCCCTTTTTTTAAATTGAAGCATTAGTTTTATAACCTAACCTCACAACAATCTCATTATCAGAGGTGTAGTGGATAAAATGTTTTGCAGAATTATTGCTATTTGAATATTTTAAGTAAAAAAAGGTCACTGATGTCAAAAACCTATGCAAAAACTCGTGTTTTTGTCAATTATAGAAAATTGTGCCTCAAGTGCATTAATTGTTAGACTCTGAACTAATATTTGGTTAAAATAAAAACCTCTTGCAGTCATATAGAAACACGTTCCTGGTAGTTCCTGTGGATCCCTCCCAGTAGTGTGAGAACATTACTGTACAATGGACCATAAAATCCTCTTTTAATTCATGTTTTAAATTACATAAATGTTACAATTTTAAACCATTAAAGTGGCGCCAGTCAGTGTTTATAAGATTTATTTTAAATGTATTCATAAGGACTTTATTACGAACTGGTTTATTTACATTTATTTTCAAACAAACTGCATAACAATTGGAAATCTTTCAAGCCCATTTGATGCAACAGATTAGGACAAATTTATATATAACATCCCTCACCTGTACTCTGCGACTCCGCCCACATATTTTTTCATGGCTGTATCAGAGCTCATGCCATAGAAGAGTTTGTACTTCTTGCCGTTCTTCTCGATGACCTCCCCGGAGCACTGATCGTGACCTGCGAGCATTCCTCCCATCATTACAAAGTCTGCGCCCGCACCTGAAAACCGTGACGTGAAGACAAAGGAAGTCTTTGATTGTGTACAAACACAACACGATGGAGACGTGAGGAGATGAAACCTGAGACTTTATTACCCACCAAAGGCCTTTGATACGTCTCCTGGGCAACTGCAACCTCCATCCTAAACCAGGAGGAGATCAATCAATCAATACATCACTTTTATGCACTAACATTGGTTTTATTCATTTAGAAAGACTGAAGTCGCCCCCTACTGTCTTCCTTTATTACTGCAAGATTCCTTAAACTACATCTAAATATTTCTACAGAAACAGCCGAACTCAAACCGCTTAGTGAATTTTGCAACATTGCAGATAACATCCCAAGATCAGGTCTAACGAAAACTGACAAAACCTCCTTCTTTTAACCAGGAAATGGAAAAACTCTCTCACTTCTTGGATTTTAATCCCTACATGGGAGTTTAATTGATATTTTTTGAAATCCTTGTGGTACTACTGCCTCTCTGTGAAGTAACTGACTGTTCTTCTGAAGTCATTTGTGTCCAACGATGTTAACTCACGGAGATGATGTGACCCTTGAGTCCGTGAGCTGAGTCTGCACACTCTATAACTGCGCTGAGTTGAGGATAACCCACTCCCGTCTTAATCCTTGTTGTGCACACAGAACCTGCACAGAAAAGAATACTCGGTTCGTTCGGTTCAGCATCTGAAAAACTCAGTAAAACTTATAAAATGTGGTCAAGAATCAGTATCAAATAAGAACTAGACAGATTTTCCTGTTCTTGTTTTATTTCGTTTCACCTGGCCCGATGCCCACTTTGATTATATCAGCGCCGGAGAGGATGAGCTCTTCCACCATCTCTCCTGTTACCACGTTTCCAGCCTGTAAAACACTCAAATTTACAGCTTCACGAAGCTCAGAAGCTAAACTGCAACTCAAATAGGGTTATTTTAGGTTTTTTTTTTTTTTTACCATTATGGTGTGTTTGGGAAACTTTTCTCTCACTGTCTTGACAAACTCAACAAAGTACTCGGAGTAGCCGTTGGCCACGTCCAGGCAGATGTACTTGAGGGCCGGGACGGCTGCCAAGATGGCACACAGCTTCTCCAGATCTGCACTACTGCTACCTGAGCTGGCAGCTACGTGCTAGAAGAGAATAAAAACACAGCAATTAGTAGTTAAAAAATATATTTATCTCTTGTTGCAAACAGTTGTAATGTTACCTCTAAGCAGTCTTTATGATTAGCAGCAAAATTTGTCCAGTCTTCAACAGAGTAGTGCTTATGGATGGCTGTGAAGAGCGTGTGCTGAAACCAGAAACAGATCAGGAACTACGTCGTCACGTTTTACAAGAAAAACTATGAAAAAACAACTTTGCTGTTTAATATTTGTGCTGTTTCTTTTTTTTTTTTTGTTGCTCACTTTGCTGAAAACCTTTGCCATTTCAAACGTTCCCGTGGTGTCCATGTTGGCTGCGATGATGGGGACGCCCGTGTAGGTCTGCTTCGAGTTACGGAATGTAAAAGTCCTCTGAAGATCGACCTGAAGTTGAAGATATCGGTGTGAGTTTGAACACCTTGAATCATTTAGATCTGCTGCCTGTTGTTTAATGATCTTGACTAAACTAACAGGCCTCGGTGAAACAATGTTATTATATAATAACGTGGCGTCAAACTGCTAGATGTTTGAGATCCCTCTCATCAGGATGAAGAGGTTTCATTAGTTTTTCTACTTATTGGACCTAACTGATGCAAATCTGTAGACCAGCTGTATACGTGATGCATCCTGTATTCAATCTGGAGTTTTTAAAGTCTCCCTGTGCATGAGTGGGTTTTACTCTAAGGTCACCAGTTTTCTCCCACAGACCAAAGACATACTGTACATGTTAGGTTAAAGGGTGACCCTAAACTGACCCCAGGTGTGTGTGTGATGGGGTTTCAGGTGTAACTTCATCTCTCGCCCAATCAGTGCGGCAGATAGGCACCAACCCCCCACCACCACCCAAAACCTGCACAGGAACAATCAGATATAGAAGATGTATGTAAGTCACAGTATCTTCATATCTGACTGGTATTTGGAATGTACTCTGGGCTTCACTGTAACAGAGTCCTATTTTTAAACAGCGTTTCTGAGAAGTCTCCTGCGCCTCATGTTGCCTGCCATCTCCCACCTACTGTCGCTTTCCACTCTCAGTCTAATCCTTCCAAACTACTATCAACTTCTCCAGTCTCAGATCAAGTGATTCATATTAAAACTGAAGGTACAACTGAGTAACTGGGTATTAAATAAATAAGTATATAAAAAAAAAAAGAAAGGAGGATTGTTTGACCTCAGACAGGCAAATCCAAACCTGATTACCTACCTTTAGAAAAAAACAGAGCATATATATAAACTAATACAAATGAATCATCTGTGCAGTTAAACTTTTGTTTGTGGTTTTCTTCTTTTTCCAATTACTTCTGCAGCTTCTCTGATTGTCTGAGTTTGTTTTGCTGTCACCTTTGAGAAGGTCACCTCAGTGTTAAACAGCTCAGGTTCAACAAACATCTGAACACCCGATAACTTTGTAAGAAAAAAAAAGAAAAAAACAAATATAGAATTAGAATTTAAACCGATCTGCTGCAGGATAAATAAATGTTATTGCTAAATTCTATTTTTATTGTGATAAATATTAATGCTGCCCACTTAAATGAATTTTGTTGTGTCATCCAGCCACAGATCTTTGACAGGAAGCTGTACACATCACCTGCTGAGTATAACCTGGATCTGATTAAACAAAATCTCGTCAGTAACATTATTTTAGTGATGTATTTAATGGCACCGACCTCTGAGCGACTCTTAAGGCTGCTCCTTTTAGGTCTGAAAAGGACATCCTTAAAGTCCAGCTTGAGGTCTGCATCCACTCGAGGCATCTCGGATGAGCAGGATGAGGATGAGGAGTGAAAGGAGGAGACTCGCCTGAGGAAGGCTGCAGCAGCAGTGGTGCTGGTTGTGGTTGCTGGTCCAAAGCCCCGACCACCAAACCCGAACCTGCAGGCGGCCAGCGTATTTATAGCAAAGAGGGACGCAGCCTAGTTCTGGCCCCCATGACTTTATTTGGCCCTGGACTGTCTCTCCCTCCCTCGTCCTTCGACTCCCCCGTCCTGTTTTCCTCCTCTTCTCTCCTCCAGCAGAGTGGCAGGAGCAGTGGTGTATGAGCCCAGCTGTCCCATCTGCTGACGCACACACACACACACACACACAGAAGCACTGCAGTGGCTTTATGTGCTGCAGTGCTGAGAGTACACTTGGTGTCCAGCACTGCTCCCTCTGCTGCTGGAAGACATGAAAGTAAAACTAGAGCAACAAGAAAATAAAAGAACAAGATGTACTTTTCAGATCCAGGAACATAAAATGATGCTAAAAGGTAGAATTGAGATTCATCTTTTGAATTAAAGATGGTTTGCTGTTGATGTTCTTAAAAATATTCTACTTTTCTTGATCTCTCAAGTTTCTTTCTAGAGAACACTTCATCTGTTTTATATCTACCTACGTACATATATATATATATATATATATATATATATATATATTATTTATGTGTGTGTGTGTGTTTATATTTAGAGATGATAGATAGACAGATGTATAGTTAACATCTACTGTATATTCTCTCTATATATAGATTATAGAGAATATAGATGTATCTATTTATACATCTACGTATATTCTATAGATATATTTATATAGACAATTGATATTTATTTGTTTATTCATTCATTTGTTTATTGATTAATTTGTTTATTTATTAATTGAGACGTAAAGCATGTTAGATTAAAGACAGTCTTTCTTTAACTTCCAGCTTAATAACTGTCTTTAGAAGATTTTCAAATTTGTTACCACACCCAAGGAGGTCATGTTTTAAGGTTTGTTTGTCTGTCTGTTTGTCTGTTATTAAGATAACTCAAAAACTTATGGATAGAATCTAATAACATTTTCAGGAAAGGTCAGAAATGGCCCAAGTGTTTAGATTTTGATGTGATCTGAATCCAGGAATGTTTTTAAGGATTCTCAATCATCGTGAAATAGAGCCGTTTTTAATTTATCTGCATATAACTGCACAATAAACAGTCTGGACACTTGGTAACAAAATACAAGTTAATTTTTGGTGTAAATCACCACATGGAGGAACTGAGATGTTTGGAACGGAGGTCTGAACTGAATGTAACAGATGGCAACTCTAAATTGGCCGTGTGTGTGTGTGTGTGTGGTTGTTTGTCTCTATGTGGCCCTGTGATGGACTGGTGACCTGTCCAGGTGTGACCCCGCCCAGTGTTGGGTGTAACTCGTTGCAAAGTAACATCTTACAGTATTAATATTGCAATAATATTGCAAATATCGGTAACGCTGTAATGTAAGCCGTTATTTGGTGACACTTGTAATATATTACTAGTTATGTTCTGACTTTACAATGTCAGAAAATATCTTAGTTTAAATATCAAAAACTTATGCCTCCAATCATGGAAATGTATTAATTTTCTTCTGCAAATCTGTGGCTTTTTGACATCAGAGAATATGACGTTTTTTTATGGAAAAAATGTGAATATAGTCTAAACATTTGAGCTTTATGGGTGGAAATTTATCCAAAATAGTTTTATTTTGTCTACAATGGCTCAAATACTCCTTTGTAGCATCTTGAAGTTATGTTAGGTATTGTCAGCTGTATTTTTATTTGTAATTTGCACAAATTCATCGTTGTACTACTACTTGTTCGACAGCCCACTCAGTTAAAACTTTATTTTGATATTGTCAAATGTGTAACTTTAGGTCATCATAAGTTTACAATTGTTCATTGCACTTATGTAGTCGTATAGTTCATATCTATTATTAATCAAACTTTATAAATGTTGCATTCAGCTTTATTAAATGTTGTTGAAACTCTGTGTTTCTTCAGAGAGTCATTAGAGGGTTCTGTCTCCAGTTCAGTCTGTCCAGAATCTCCAGATTTTGCCACAAATGCATGTGGGCGTGTCTGTAGTGGAACAGCTGAGCCAATGACATCACATGCAGAGTCACATTATCTGATGGTGGAATGTAAAATAACTAGTGAACTCTCTCAGTAGATAATCTGGATCAAAACTAACAGCTAAGAGTTTCAATTTCATTGATTTTCTTAACAAGAGATTGAACATTTCTGAGTGTGACTGATGGAAGGAGGTTTAAACTTCCTCTTTCCTGCTCTGAATTCACGTCTTCTTCTTTTTAACTCATCAGAGGTTTGGAGTCTCAGTTTGAGTATAATTTAAGACAGAATAGTCCATTAATTGGTGTCCAGGTACGTCCAGTTCCTGATTCTGGGAACAAGGTTTCATGCTTTTAGTTTTCTTTTCTCATCAATATCTATGAATCGCTCTTAGTCTGACCCTTGACCCGAGGCTCAGGTGAGCCTTGTCAGGATCGTCAGGGTACTCAAACCCCTCCACCACGTTAAGGTGGCGATTCAGCAGAGAGGGAAATTATTTATTTATTATTTTTGTGTTTATTTTTTGGGGGGATGGGGTTAGGATAGGGGTGGGATTTTTTTTGTGTTTAATTTTTTTGTATTTTTGAGAAGTTTTTATGTATTTTTTAAAAAAGTTTTTGTATGTTAGTTTGTTTTTTTGGGGGGGGGGGGGGGGGT
>SSNP01000031.1:1182921-1203090 GCA_006937955.1 Pachypanchax playfairii
TGCTGTGTCGTGTTTTGATGGAGCTCTTGATTCTTCATTTTTAAGAACGCAATCGTCTCCAGATGTTTCACTTCTGTCTGAGAGCGAGTCGTTATCTCTCGGCACATCTCTTCTTCAAAAGTTTTCACCTGCTGTTTCAGGGTTAAAACTTCTGTCTCGTTCTTGTTTTTTAGCTCCTCAAAAGACTTCTGGACCGTCTCCAGCTCCATCTTCAAAAGGATTTTCTCCTTTTTGGATATTTTCTGGAGGCTCTGGAGTTCTTGAACCGTGTTGTCCTTCTCAGCTGTCAGCTGCTGGATTAACAGATGGTCCTGCAGGATCTTTTCTTTGTAAGCGTTGATTTCTTCGCTTACAGAGGATGTTTCAGCCTCAAGTTTGGCATTTTGTTCCCAAGAAGAAGCCTTGAGCTGTTCCACTTCTTCTTGGAGAGCTTTTGTTTTGTCTTTCTCTTCTTGTAATTTTTTATCGGTGAGCACAAATGCCACTTTCAGCTCTTCGTAATCTCTCTGAAGATCCTTCTTCTTTCTGCGTTTAATGTCGCAGTAGACCTGATCAGAAATTTTAGCAGTGCTGAGAGTCTCTTCGTCAGTATATTTATGGACTCTCTCCAGCTCGCGTTTTGTCTCCTTTCCTTTGTTGATGTACATTTCTTTTAGAGCCTTCTGTCTCGTAAGCTGAGCTTTGGTTTCCTGGAGCTCAAACTCCAGATCAGAAACCCTCTTGTTTTCTCTTAAGGATTTTTCTTTCTCATTTTTTAATAAGTTGTTGAGCCTGGAGTTTTCCTCCTGAAGCGCCCTCCAGCCTTGTTGTTGGTAGTTTCCTCTTCTCATGTTGGAGTTGTTATATTGCTGATATCTTTGACTCATTTTGTTAAGTATAAATACGCAGTTAAAATCGTGAAAAGTTGCCGTAAAACGAACTGTCTCTGTCAAGAGGTTCTGGCAAAAGTAACTAAACAGAATTCTGGCGGTATACATAGGTGCCCGTGACGTCACATCATACGTGACTTGCCTTTGATCTGTTGCAGCGTGCGGACGTAGATCGATAGATAGAATCATTGATTATTTCAGAAAGAATTGAGGTTTGAGGTGAATTTGAGGTGAATTGAAGTTTCTGTATTTACTGAACAAGTTTGAACAAAAATGTTTAAGAGTGGCGATATATTTTAAAAAGATGTTTAGAAATGAAAAAAACAAACTTATTCTAGATTAGAAATCATCTATAAACAGACGGACATGACAACACGTTAACAGTAGAGTAACATTCGTGCTACTAAATCATGTTATATTGTTTATAATTTGAGTTTAACGCAAACAAAATCCAAGAGAAGACGTTCAGTTTGATTTTAAGTAGCTAACCTGTATAAATATTAAACATGTGACCGACCGCTAGATGTCAGTATAGTTATAGAAAACAGCCGTTAAATACAGACCATAATGAGCAGCGGGTCAAACGTCCTGTTAAAGTGTTTCCTAGCAACAGAGTGTCTTTTTGTTACAGCACTGGGAGAATATTTTGGGCTTTATATTGAACTAAAACCCTGATTTAAGAACAAATCTGTCTTTTTTACAAGTAAATCTCCTACAAACTGAAGCGGATGAGCGTTAGTAAGAGCACACACTAGAAACTAGATAGAATTAATAGACTAGATAGATAGAAATATTCTAAAATTAAATATTAGTTTAACAGTGTTATAAATTTTTCAGAATAAAATCAGAAACTTTATTTTTTAAAGACACTAAAGTGGCTTGACATAGAATAGAAGTAAATAAACTAATTATATTGTTTGTTTATTATGAATTCAAAAGAACCTCTGAATGCAGCTAAATATTTCATAAATCGTGGCTAAAGCTGGAAACAGATGTTTAACTTTATCTCTGAATCCATATTTATGAGACTGGAGTTAATAAACCTGCTGCTCTTTGACCTCCTGCATGCAACTCTCCACTGATAAAACCTGCTGAATCAGATCAGCTCTTTAAAATCTTTTCTGTCAAAAAACCTGATAAGAAAAAAAAAAACAGTTCAGCTGAACTGCATACTTCATGTGTCAGCTTGTTGCAGCTGGAGTGTTTAAGTGATGCAAGAGGGCGTTAAATTTATGAGTTAGGTCTTTTTCTGTGTTTAAAGACAATAAGTTAAAGTTTTTCTGGCTAAAAACTGCTTAGTAACCCGAGGTCCTGCTGTGTGTACAGAGACATTCAAAAAAATCTGAAATCTCCCGCAGAATCCAGAGCGAGTCTTTACTTCAAGTAGAGAGAATGTGGGAATCTCATCAGGGTGGATTGATAACTTTCCATTACAAGTAGCACATTGAAATGAGCAAATGTGGATTTTTTAAATGCTGTTATTAAGCTAAATCTTCATGTAAATGATTATTTAATACTCTCTGCTTGTAGAAGAACAACACGCTGCTTAAATCAGCCCAAAACGTTGGCACTAATCAGCAGAACTTCTAAAAGAACACAGATGCTCTCACTCTCATAAACCCTCGCAGATCGGACCGTCTTACCCTGAATTACCAGCTGACGAGGCTGTCGGTAAGAAATCCGTTTGCTCAGAGGAAACGTATCCGAGAGGCTTGAAGACGAGTTTTGGTTCACTGGGTCGAGCAGATGGAGAAACCACATGGCGGTGGGAGGGTGAGGATCTTTGATGTTCTTTTTTCTTGGCACAAGTTGAAATGATAAGAACATCAAAATGTTACAAGTTTTCTGTCAGAGACGTTCAGGTAACAAGGATGGGGAATATATTTGGTACCAGCACCAAAAAAAAAAAAATCACTTGGTTTTTCCATAATTTAACCACAAATATGTGCCAATTGGAAAAAGATCAGGGCAAAATCTCATACAGTTTATATACTTAATATAAAGCTAAAGTCAGTTTACAAAGTCATGAACATCCTGGTTGATTGAGACATGACTTACCTAAAAACAGTTTGAGCTGAAAGCAAAATCTGGAGTTATAAAACCTTCTGTCACTGGATTCTAGCTTGTGTTCAGATAACAATTAGCCAAATCAATCTTAAATATAAGCAAATGTTTCCATAAAGGTATAGCAGAAACATTACTTTCTGTATCTGATTGTAAAATAAATTCTGACTGATGGCAGCAGTTCTGCCCGTAAACATCAGCAGTGCAAAGGAAATGTGGTGCATGACCAAACACACGACATTTACATGAATCTGTTATGACAGAGTCCTGATTGCTATCTTATAAGTGAATCTATTTTCCAGCAGGAAATGTTGTTAGAGGAGAAACATGGCTGCGTCATTGCTACATCCTTCTGTAAGCTAAAGATCAGATCTTTATGAAGCATCGTTGTGTTTCTCCAGCTGTTTGGCCCGAAAAGATAAACTCATGGCCACGATCACAGCAGTTTTCAGTTTCTGTTTGAACAATCTGAATCCTGCCAAAGCTTTTCTACAGCAGGGAGGAATACAGGAACGTGATACATAGCATGGTCAAGATTTCCAGTAAGTTTTAAGGAATAATAAAAAAGGACCATGTATACCTGTATTATGAATCTACTGATCACGAGACACCAGAACAAACTGGATCTGATGCTGATGAAATGTTTTTCTATATTTAAACTTGTTTCCAGATAAACACATTTTGTTGGTTTAATTGTGTTTAATGTTGAAAAATCTCCAACTGTTTGTTGCATTGCAAAGATTTGATGGTAACCTTGCGCTGCAAGATGGATTCTCGCATAAAAAAAAAATCTTTATTTGGTGATACATCATAGATAATCATATGCAGCAATAATCTAAGATGTTTTTAGTTCAGAAAAAATAATTCAGGACTCTCTTTTGGTCTGTTAACATGGGATGTGGAAAACTAAAAGGCCAAGTGTCCTGATACTTATTCATTAATGGCACGAGATCCAAATAAAAAGCAATCAAGTTTATATACCAACTGCATAATATTCCTTTGTCCTTTTTATGAGATATTTTGTGTTTCAGACTGTCATGATCTAGACTTTGGATAGAATTACAGGTTTAACTAAAAATCACAAAACTGCCCCACCTGGCTGTCACCTGCATCCGTCAGAAAGAACCCAAACACAAGAGGCACTTTAATCCAGAAGGTCAGACAGATGGGTTCAGGAAGTGACCCAATCAATACCTCCAGAACCACTTCCAGCATTTTGATCACAGTCTGCTGATGCCTGTCAGTTCTGATTAAACACAAAGTTTATTTTGGAACCACAAACTGCATCTTTTAGCTCTTGTGCAGCCTGAAGTGACAAATGACCTTTTAGTGAGCAGAGCATATGGAGTTCTGTTAAAGAGTTTGGAAGTGATGTCACATGATGGGCGTTTTAACAGAACCCAGACTTACAACGGATCTGGAAATAAAGTGTTAAAACGGTTCTGTTTTAGTTCGTCTCAGGTGTCTCCACTCCTGATGTGTCACGTTTCAACTTCCAGCAGAGCAAAACAAACAAATTAGTCACGACTCCACAAAGTTTTCTCAAAAAGAACTTTAATACTTTATTTTGTTAAAAGAAGAGAATATAAAAAGACTTCCATTCTAAGAGTTAATGGTAGCATTCGCTTCAGAAAACAGAAACAAACTGCCACTTGTATAATATGAAAAGAACAAGTCTTTCCCCTGCAGTGACTGAGCCCAGTGTCAGCATCAAAGAAAAAAAAAAAAGACTTCCTTTTCCAGAACAATAAAAAAACCATGTCTGTGGAAAGTTTGAAATAATAAAATACGTTGCTGCTACAATGTGGTCAAACTTCCAACAGACATGTAGAAAACCTCTGTAGTAAAGTGGCAAATGTCTTTATTATCAAAACAAGTCTGAATTTAAATAAGACTGAAAATAAAAAGCTTGGCAAAAAGCAAGCAAGTATTGCACTTATACGTCTCCTAGTACCCTTTAAAATATCCAACTAGTAAAACCCAGAGAAGAAACTTCTAGATGAAGCAGATAGAGGAAGCAGCTGCTGTTATGTGCCAAACTTAAAAACACCTGGATAGAAACAGGTAAAGTTAAAGCAATCTGTGTTTGATGAAGTGTATTAAGATCAGCTTTGGAGTTCTAGTGGTTGTAGGAGTGTTGGAAGCCTTCGAGACACCAGCTTGACCCCATGAAGACAAGGACAAGACCCTGATAGTCTTACTATCTGGTATCCAATTAGTATCCAGCGCTATATTCAGGAGCAGCTCTGCTTAACCTCTAAACACTCCAAACACTGGCGTGGAAAGCACAGGACATGGAAACAACAACAAAAAGCACTACACTCTTCTTACAACATAACGTTCAATTCAAATAAATCATCATGGAATTTAAAAATGTCACAAGCTTAAAAAAAAAAAAAAAAATGCCTTCAATCCAAACATGCAATGTTGAGCTAATCTAACAAACATGATCATTAGGTTTGAGCTCTATAAAGAAAAACAAAATTCAAAAGCATAATTCTGTATCAGGTCAACTGATGCAATAATTTAACAATAATATTAAGATCGAAATCTAAAAAAATCCAACTGTGGAGGGTAAATGTATTCGACATAGTTGTACACAATCCATAGAAACAACACAAAGAAACAAACTTACAGTTCAAGAAGGAAGTAGAAATAAAAACACAAAAAACAGACACCAGTTTGTGGTCAGGAGTTTCTATCGGTGTTTGCGAGTTCGAGACCAAACGAAAGATCTCGAGTAGCTTTAAAGTGTTCCGAGTGGAGTTTGGTGGGTTTTATCTTCATGTGTGGTAGAGCTTGTGTTCATACTCGGCGGTGGAGCAGCTGTGAGGCGCCGCCGTGTCCCTGTGGATGGGTGCAGGAACGCTGCTGCGGTGCTGGTGGTTGTCTGGCAGCGTCAGATTCAGGAGGCTGGTGCAGGTGGGCAGGTAGACGTGCTGCACGTGCTCCACCTCCGACCGACACACGGGACACAACTGAGGAAAAAGAAGAGATTAAGATTTTAATTGCAATTTTGGCAGGCCATAATGTTTTTTACCGTCTGTATCAGATGGACAGATTTTAATAAAACTCCCAGAAAGTAAATCATCAGTCGACATCTGTAACTGATAAACTTCTGGAGTCAAACCAATTAAAATGGCCACCACAGTCAACTGACCTTAAAACAGAAAAAGTGGCTGTAACTATAAATTTTAAATGACACAAAGTTTTAACAGATCGTAGGACAACATGCATTCCTTCACAAAACACCAGGCCTTTAATTTGAAAATACTTTACCCTTAAACACTTAATGACTGAAGCTAATTTCCTTGAATTAAAAAACAAAGATAAGTGCACATTCCTTCAACACGTGTGTTTTTTCTGAACACATTTAAAAGATGGGTCATGTTTCCTAGTAGAGCTGGAGGACAGGAGATTTGCCTGACTGCTCTAATCCATTTATATGACAAACTCTCACACACACAATCTGCTTCCACAAAGAAGCAACATTTAGCTGATTAAGTTAGGGGACAATCAGGTCATTAAAGTTTAAGTGAAGCTTTGGGTATTTAAAGCACCATAAAAAGCATAAGATGGTAGAAGCATCACTAGAATCTATCAGGAAGTGAAAACTTGTAGTAAAACTACAACGAACCAGTTCTCACTTTCAGTATGTTTTGACACATGCAATAAGTCATTTCCAAACTCAGTTTCTGGAAAGAACCAGTGATGAAAACACATAAGTTGACAGTATTTAATGCACAGCAGTCTCACCTGCAGCTGATTAGCGCAGCTCTGGCAGCACACCATGTGACCGCAGGGGCAGAACGCAGCATCGATTTCCTCCTCGCAGCACAGCATGCACAGCAGCGCCTCTCTCAGCTTCTGCAGACGCTCCTCCAGGGCTCGGCTCTGCTGGCAGCTGCTGCAGTCCAGCTCCTTGTCCTGCTGGTTGTCCCGGCTCGGGAAGCACGAGGAGGGGGAGCACCCTCCGCTTTCGGAGCGCGACACCAAGTCCACGATGCCGGCATTGTAGAGCGCGCGGCGAGCGTGGTCATACACTTCCTTAGAGGTTCGTCTGATGTCGAACACGTATTTCTTTCCCACGTTGATGTTTTCGTTGAGGAACAGAGAAGCCAGGTGGCCTTTAAAGTCTCTGCTGTACTGCATCATCACTGCGTTGGTGACCGTGTCGCACCTGGGAACATAAACACGATTACTACTTCCATTAAAACTAAAAATATCCTAAACTGGGTAAAAGTTACTGCTGTAGACCTGCATTACCAAGAAAAAAACATTCATCCTGTTCTGATGCTTAATTTACCACCTGCCTCTTAGCAGACAGGAAGGACTAAGAGCTAAACGCACCGCTGTAATAAAAGCATGAGGCACTTCTGTAGCTGAAAAACAACCAACTGAATCACAAAGACTCAAACAGAAAACAGCTTTTACAGCTGATAAGATTTTTTGTGAGCAACTTTATCTCCCGTCAACATGTATTCAGGTCAGATCATGTTTTATGTGACTGTGTTATAAACTAATTTGACTTGAGACAAAGTTTTAAAACAAGTTAATGTGTAAGAGAAGTACGAGACTGCAGATGAAACAGAGCAGAACAGGTTTGTACGCAGCACGTTTCAGGTCATGTTTTCCAGCATCTCGCCTCTATGAGTCCAGAGTGAACGAGCTTGTATGTTAAACACTAACAGATTGTTTACAGCTGTGCAGCCAGGTCTCACCACACACCCTCAGTCCAGCACTTCCTGTGAATTATTTAGTTTCGTGGCAGGAGCCTGAACCTAAAGACTCTTCAGCTACAGTCCTGTTTACTCTGAGGCTGATCCGTGTTCCCGTCTCACCTGTAGAACGCGTGGGTCTCTGTGATGGCCCGGTACAGACCACTTGCTGCCCGGTTACTGATGAGCTTGAATAAAAGCACCACGCTGTCGTTCGTGTCCTTGGTAACCGTCAGGTAGACGCTTTTCCCCGACTGGGTGGCGATCTGGATGATGGGGTAGCTTATTCTAAAACAAAGAAGTCACAAATATTATTAAACTGCAAGTGTAGATTGTCCAGTTTAAACTGCACAACTCAAACATACCTGTTGACTATAGTGAAATCCTCCTTGCAGACAGCGATCCCCTCAGGACCGACTCCGATGGCCAGCCGCTGACCGTTGGCATCGCGAGCCCAGTGCCACTCCACACCATAGTGCTCCAGGGAGGAGACCAGCTGCAGGGCCTGATACTCCACCGAGGCCTGGCTCAAACCTTCCAGAGCCTTGTGACGGGAAATGATACTGCAGGAAAAACACAGTGAACGTTCGCTCAATGAACTACAGAATAACTTTCAGTTTATAGATACAGAAAGGAACTGAAATTAGATAATGGCATATTCATCCACAGGTGGAGGAAAAATACTAGACGTAGCCTGTTTGTGAGGAGTTCAAGCTGCAGCTTGAACTGTGACACATGCACAGCAGCTGTTCAGGAAACACTGTACACAGCAGACAGAACAGAGACACTGCAGTCTTAAACAGCTGTGGGTCGAGGAAACTGCTGCTGATGGAGGAGGGTATGAAGGATAAGAGACGTATTGTTGACTCATGTCAAATTAGGATCTTAGATAACAAGCGGGAGTGATGTTCTCTGAAACAATCATTTGCATCAGCAGTGTCACGCTCAGGATCGTGCACTGCGGTAGATGTGCCAGTGAAACGCTAAACAAACATCTGAATCAATCAGACACTTTTTAAACTAATTCTTTAGTCACTATTATGATCATAAAGCAAGTTTAAGTTCTAAACTCCAGCTGTTAAACCAACACTAAGTAACTTTTCAACCTTCATGAAATAGTTTCATAACTTCTGTGATTATATGGCGACTTACAACAAGTTGAATGACACCTCTGTCATGGCTTGAGGGGGTCTGTATCGCTTTCACTGGCACTAAACAACTTTGAGGAGGATGGTGGGAACCCTGCCACACAAAAAACTACGAATGGATAGGCTGCTTTTCGGCATACGTCACTTCCCCTTTCATCATAAACACGGAACTCGATGCGACCCGTTACGCGCAACTGCAGCTAACATGGCAGAAGCCCCGAAAAAACGAAAAGTTTTGTCTGAGGAGACAAAAAAAAGAAAAAGGGAGAGTAACCGGATAAAAGGACAGTTAAGAATCAACATAGGCCCGGCTTTCACTCGCTGGCGTGAGCTCAAAGTCGAGGAGGGATTTCCGACTGATGCTGCCGTGGCTCTGTTCCTGCTGGACTAGTAAGTATCTTTCTATTCTCAAATCAAAATGCTAATGCCAGCTTTCGGAAATTTGCATTGAAGTAATAACTGGCCAACAGGTTGACAGTTCATTCACTCAGCCACTGGAAACCGAAATGTAATGTAGTTCAATCCAACTGCTGGCGGACGGGGTATCTGGATTTTACGACGCTAAGCGCTGGTGCTCGTGGGAAATGCAGGCTTCGTTCACGTAAAATAATACCGTTTTTGTCCAGTGGTGCCGCCAAAATAAACCTAAACTGAAAGCTCCTAAGTACTGCTTTAAACATTCTAAAATACTCAACTCATCCAACTGTAACATTACGACATGCTTGGCTTAGAGCCATGACTCATTATTTGCATGTCCCTTTGACCTTTTCTAGTGGACGCTAACAGTGAAGACCAGAACTTCAGGAAAGTTAGTAAACGAAGCATAAAAAGGCGAGATAGTTGGAGCGACTGTAAGCTCAACACGGGACCGAGCCGAAAAAGGAAATGAGTTGTACCTGTTGATGGTGGCAGTGCTGGGCTCCTCCCCACACAGCTCTGAATACCAGTACTGGGCCGTGTTTTGGTTGTAATCTCCAAACTCGACCTGAGCCAGCAGAGCACTCAGTTCCTCGGCTTGTTCCGACCCCATGTGGAGGTGACCGTTGTGAAGGTCCTCCTTCACATGCATGAAGAAGAGATGTCTGGGTGAGAAAAAAAAACAACATTTTTTTTAGTAAGTAGTGAAACTGGCGTGTATCAACCTGCAACAGATTAATGGATCACTTTCTCAATTTCAACCACTTCCTCAAAACTGTGGTTATTTTCACTAAAAAAGCTTAAACTCAGTGTAAGAGAGGAAATGAATAGTTACTTTGAAAATAAAACAAACTGAAAACCCAGACTGAGTTCTGCAGCCAGTCTGAGACTCCAATCTCAGGGAGATCACATTTATAAGATAAAGTCATCTTGTTTTTCCTCAAATCAGTAACTCATCATCAAAATGAGGCTGAAAAAGGAAAAAGGTTGTTATTGTTTGGATCGACTGATTACAATGAGAACGCAGAGTTCTGGTGTGGTCAAGAAAAACAGTTCAATTTTTGAGAAAACAGAGGGCCTTTCCATTGTTTTTACCCTGAAGATGTGAGGATTGTTTTCCCTTTTCCACAGCAGGAGACTGAGTAACTGGTAGCAACACCCAGATTGACTCAATCCTTACATCATACGAACACGCTGGACTGAAATAACCCAGGAGAGCCTTCCTTCAGATGACCACTGACCTAGTAACCTAAAAGGATGCGTAAAATCAGACACCTGCTCAGATAAAACATCCCCACGCTGGACTTTATATCAAAAACCAACTTCTTTACATCCTGATGTGGAAGACAAAAAGCTACAGTGCCCCAAAATGGCTCTATTTCTTAGCTCAAAAACAATTCTCCCCAGGCTATGGCCCTCTTTGAAGCAGCATGCTAATAGAAACAAATCAGGTCATACTGTGACTGGAGGATATTTTAAAAAGACACTAAGTGGAGTTGGAAAGCAGCAGCGTTCATATTAAAACTTTTGTTTGAGGAAGTAGCAGCTAGCTTACAGTTGGCACAGGAACAACTTATCTTACAGGACTAACAAGCTCGTATCTCGTGACAAAAACACTGGCAACGTGTTTTTCAACTACAACAATACAGACACGCCTCAACCGACCTGCATTCTCACAGTGTTTCCGAGGAGTATCAACAACCATCTGTGAGGCACATAAACAACGTGGGTTTACAGCCAGACTGTAAGAACGAAGCCCCGTGGTCGACGAGCCTCAGGCATAACAAATAGTTCTTTGATATGGTGTTAAACATCCCATTCCCTCCAACGCGCGCACACACAAACACTGAGCTCTATTGTGTCAGGCCCAGCAGGCGTCATGTGATGGAGCGCTTCTAGTCAGCTACCTGCCTGACACAAACAATAGATCCAACCTGACTGGGTTTACTACAGGTCGTTTGCAAAGGGTTACTATAGGGCAAACCACAGAGGTTACTCTCGTTCACATCTACATTCGCAAGAGGTTATTATAGGTCGTTGTGAAATTACATTTGGTTTCATCAAATTTAATTACATAAAAACCATCATTTGATTTGAAGTTGAGTTTAATATCCACGCTGTGTTAAACTTTTCCACAGTCTAACTCCCGGATCAGGACTGAATGTGTTTGAGCACATGAGCAGATTTTCTTGAGCTTTGACCAAATTTTATAACCGTTCTAGAATGAAAACATCCATAATAATCCACAGATCAGGTCGACACACCCTGAAACATGATCGCTGGTCAGACCTCCTGCTTGACGTCTCAGACAAAATCCTCGAGGGTTTAAAAAATTCTTAACAGCAAGTTCTCCTGCTGAAACATGGATGATGTCATCTGTGTTATAATAAAAACATTTGTTCTCCTCTGTTAAAAAGCCGTTACTTGTGTGAAGACCTGGACCTGCATCAGCACCTGTTACACTGTAGGATCAAATAATCATACAAACCCTTAAGTTCACATACTTTTAACTGCATGAACAAATAAATGTGAGAATTTAAATGAGCAACGAAGCAGTTTGATCGTTTCTCTGCCTGATTTGTCAGAATCTTTTACACGTGTCTCTACAAAGCTGACTGTACTTCTAAAGTCCGTTTATTACATTTATTGTCTTGCTGTGTTTACAGCTTACACAACAAACTGATAGACTCAATGCCAGGAAGTCTGTGTTGAGACTGAAATCTTGTGGCCTACTTCTACTGTATCGCACCGTTTATGTCAAACTCTTTTATCCTCTGAAGAGATGACCCACAATAAAAGTTAAGAGGATTATTCATTCAGAGTTGTAAGACTAAAGTTTTCTAAAACATTGATTTTAGTTTAGATTTAAAAATGTTTATTGTTCACATTTCTAAGCTTTGTTCACATCAGGCCACAAAAAAAAAAAAAAAGGAACGTTTTCAGTTAGAGACTCATTAGTAAGTCAAATTCCTTCCAGTTTGTTCCGTACAAGCGTCCCATTTTAATGTTTTCCACTCCAACTCAGTGCAATATTCACAAAGTCAATAGGTTCACAGCACAGAGGAACAAAACATCCCCACAAACGGAAATTTAACACCGCTGCCTAGAGATTGCACCCAAACAGCCAATCAGCAACCGGCCTCGCTAGTAGAAGTCTTAATGTGGTTTGTGAGCAAGTCAAATAACAAGCTGCAAGATGATACGTGAGCCGAGGTTACTCCCAGTCAATGACCTATAGTAAACTCTGCTCAACACCTTTCTCAAAGACTAAAAAGAAACTTGTGACTGTGTCTTAAAACACAAAGTTGCATAAATTCCAGTGTAACACACGTCGTTTTGCACCGTGACGAGCTCAACTGAAAGCTACACGGCCATAAAACAAAGAAGCTGTTTGTGTGCGAAACTCGACGGGGCGCAGGCTGGTAAAACAGCAATTACAAGCCAGCATCAACTTGGAGGTTCAGGCGCTGAATAAATATAACGGCTTTCAATCTAGGACAAAGGTTAAACAAGTTAGAGAACCAGAGAAGAGATGGAATTCTGTGAATTTAAGAAAAAAGGACAAAGATAAGAATGTTTGTTTACTGACTAAAAGTGCTTTCACACAAAGATAATCCAGGAGGTTCGGTTCAGTTGAGCTGGAAATACTGAAAAATGATGCACCTGAATTTGGTTGGTACAGTCACACTGCAACTTATGTAAAAAAATAAAAAGCTGAATCATTCAGAAAACAATGTTTTTGAATAAAAATGTGAAAATTTGTTCAAATTCAGAGCTCTTTTAGCTGGTTTTATTGTAAATATGCGGAAACATCTTATTTTTCCTCAACAAAAACCATTCTGAGTCAGTCATAAGACCAGCACACCCAAAGATACCCAAAGTAAATGCTCCAGGTCAGCTGGTTAAAAAAAAGTGACAATATATAACAAGAAACAGTCACAAGAAGGTACTGATATAACAGGAACTGACTGTTTAGTGAAAATCTAGTTTGATTTTGATTGTGGCTTATTTTAGTCTGGAGGTAATTTCTTAGCTCTTTAATAAACTAATTAAAATCTGAACTCAACCTTAATTCCAATTAAATTCATAGTCATTTTCTCCCCTAAAGCTGGTAGTAATTTTACCTTCATGTGAGGAAAACCTGAACAGAATGCTAAATAACACCAGCTATGAACAAACATGTTAAATAATGAGACTTTTTGGTTTTCCTGAACCAACAACAGTTATCTTCAGGGTCAGTCTCAAATCAGTTGATCAGTTTCATAATCAGTTTTATAATCCTTCTCTTTAAGATGCATTTAAACCAAAATAACTCAGTTGGAATCAGTCCATAAAACTATTTTAACCTCCCGCTGCAGTTATTGTTTCATTTCTCAGCTTCAAAGCAGTGTGATGCTATAAAAGACTGCGAGAAGACAGAGGGTCACAGTTTGAGCTAATTATGCGTTTGTAAAGGGTGTCCTAAGCTAGCAGGCAAAATACAGATTTAGAAATCCTGCCTTGAAGAAAAGAGACTTTCAAAGCAACGAGGAAAAAAAGATTTTAGAAGCATGAAGCCACAGCTGCCAGCTAAACCTTAAAGAGATGCGCCTCGGGAGTTTCAGGATAAATACAAATCAACCCTGCGGTTTTATGAATTATTGAAACAAAAACAGCACAAACCGTGATAAATAAGAACTAATTGTTAAATTTAACCATCGCAGGAAATGGAAAGGAAGAGAGAGGACAAATGGATGTGGGCACAAACAGTGATGTGACCGGTGAGGCTTTATGTGACAGCAGAGAACACAGCAGCTTATATAAGCAGCTCTGTGCGAGATCAGCAGGTTATGTAATAAAGACCTATAAGAAGAGCAGCTCACAAGCCCGCAGCGTGAAACATGAAAAAAAAAGAAAACTTTGTATTGTAAATGGCCTTTAGGCAGGTTAATGTACAACAGAGGAGTTTTAGATCCTGATGAGTCGCGTCTGCTGTGAGATCTGCATGTGAGGAGCTGAACTGGGTGAAAGGTCACAGCAGCAGCTATCAGAACAGATACTGACACACATCCAAGAAACAGCAGGTAAAAATGACTCATGCAGTCATTACTTTGTTTTTCTTCACATGTCGGGTCATAAATTGCTTCTTTAAACAAATCAGTGTTTGTGTGCATGTGGACGTATTACCAGCAGCTCCACATGCACATCTTTATCTCACCTTTTCACAACTCTGTGACCCCCCCGCCCTCTGCTGAGCCTACACCAGATAACCCCCGCTAATCTAACACGGGTCAGAACAGTCAGCCAACTGCCCGTCATCTCACTTTCACTCTGCTGTGCCCTCAAAGTGAGGAGGGGGGTAGAAGGGATGCTTCAAACTGCAACACAACAAAGTTGTTTAACATAAACCAGCAGAGTTGAAGCAGGAAAAGAAAATGAAAGAAGGGGATTAACTCTTAGCATCTTGGTGTTAACAGGCTCGTTTGGGCTTAATTAACTGAGGCACAGTCAGATCAGGCAGTTGAGACACTAAACACATTTCCTCTCATGTGTCCTCTTGTTTCACGTAAGTGGCTCCAGTTCTGCAACGTGAAACAGTCGTGTCATCACCAGGTGTGAACGCTGCATCAGCAGCAACATGAATCACACTGTGACTAAAACCTGAAAGTTCTGGACTTTAAAAAAAAAAAAACACTAACTTCAATTTATTCACATTTCCTGTGAAAAGAAAACCTCTCAGGGTAAAATACTATCCTCACCGATCTGCTAAAATGTCAAGTGGGACGAGCTTTTGTTTCAAATAAAAATGGCCTCCAAACAATTGAAACAAAAAGTTATTTTGTGTTGAATGGAAGCAGTGACGAGGGGTCCTGACTGCCACACAGACCAGAGGGGGGTGAGGTGGGGGTGCAGGCTGAGACCAGCACAGCACCAGAGCTGCCGGATCACATTTCAATCCCAGTGCTCCACCAACATGACCGATAGTAAACCCAGACAGGATTGACGGGAGAGGTTACTAAAGGGGATTCGCTCTGGAAACAAAGTGATCAGATTATAAACAGAGATCCAGGCGTTGTTTTTGGTTTCTGCTCACAGCACACACACACACATTAATAATGAATGTAAGATTAGAATAAGATAATTTAAAATTTCAAGGAAAATAAAATGTGTCAAAGCAACAGCTAACTTCTGATGAATATCTTTGCAGCACAAGCGCAGGTTAAAAAGAGACAGATTTTATCTGTTCTGTGGTTTATTTGTATATTACATATTTAACAGTTTTTGATATCAGATAACTGGTCAGATTCTGACACATTAATCATTTAACCTGACGGTGTTGTAAAATGTTCAAATAAATGATCCATTTTTGACTTTAGTCTTTTTATACGTTGACATGGAAAGTTTCAGAACTCCTGCATATCGATGGATTTCTAGAAAACATCTCGTTCTGCTGCTTCTTCAAAATAAAAGTTGTTTGGGGGAAGAAACAAGTGACACAGTACCTTGTCTGTTCCTGCAGAATGAGATGGGGCTCAACAAAGAATTTGACTCGCAGCCTCAGCCGACAGGGCGTCACATTGTCCATTTGCTGGCAGATGCGATTCCTCAGATTCAGCCACAAGTTCTCCCCTTTGCTGCCTGTGAACTGCAGCCCAAAGTAATCCACTTCAATGATGCCCAACTTCCTGCAAACCTGATGAGGAGGCGACAGAAATGGGTCAGTAAGGTGGAATTTGGACACAATACATCCCACAAGAACTCATTTTTATCCTAGAATAAAAATGGACATAAAATAAACTTTTACGTAACATGATTGACTCAGAACAACAAACAAATACACAAAAATGCCTCTAAAATTCATTTTATGATCTGTAAACTTGAAAATTCTTATAAAAAAAGTTTTGATAACATGCGAGTTAACTTAAATCATCCAAAAGAAAGAAGTAAAGAGATAATTAACTCAGCTTCAAGTGAAGTTTCAGTTTTAGTGGAGCAAGAATGAAAACACAAAGGAATGAACTTTAGTAACCTCAGACAAAGCCACCAGCCTCCCACAATGCAGTGAGAAGCGTCTATCGAGACTTTTAGCGCTTTAAAACTTTTATGCGCCTGCAACCAGCCACGTGTTCACCATAAATAGAATCTTTAATGATTAATAAACATCAAAATGTTTTTAACTGCAGAATATTCATGAAACCTGCTTCCTTTGTGTGTGAAACAGCGTGTGTTGCTGCGGCTTGCAAAGACGCATCAACTTCGTGTCAGAGTAACTTAATAATAATAATATTTTTATCACTTGTGCAGAAACTAATAAGACAGTTTTCCACGTTTAACTTGTTAAGTGGCAAACCCATTCAAATGTAGTTTAGTACAGAGGTTTAGTTTTCAGTTTTATAGCGAAATAAACGCTTTGTTTAGCAGTGACACTGCTTTATAATCCAAACAAATATCAGGAACATATAAGAAAATGAACATGAAAGTGAACATTTCCAGCCTACCTTATTTAGACAGTCTTCACCGTTCGCCTTCGCATCAACTTCCACTTCCATCACCACCGAATCCGGACGAGTAACGTGGCAGAGCATTTTGGCAGCGTTTTTTTCTTGTAAATCTTTGGTGTGCCACGCTTTAAAATAATTTAACTATCCACTTGCCTTCTAAAAACCTTCTACATCGAGCCCTCTTCACTTTCTTGTGTCCGTTCACTTCGTGTTGCAAATCTGCTTTCACCAGCTGTAGCGTATATCAATGAAATGCAACGCTAAGTACCGCCCACTTAAAATTGTCCAATCACAGAGGGTTTAATGTTCCCACTGTGGGCATTTAACCAATCGGAAGTCTTATTACATCCGGATGCTATCGCTAATCTCCTGTTGCTTAAAGCGTGTGAAACCGATAGCGCCCTCATGTGGTGAGTCTGTTGAATACCTTTTAAAATACTTCAACGCACCTGAACTTAATGAATTTGACATTTAAGACAACTCCAGAAAGGCTTAGGTAAGTGTTGTGGCTTGTTTTCTGCTTTGACATACGTTTTTAATAATATATGTGTATGGGGTCCAGAAATAGCAGTAATAACAGCGAGGAATATTTCTGCTTCACCTGTTTTCTGCTGCTCAGAGCTTTTATTAATTTTTCATGTTCGCACTTTCAGCTTCCTTCCTCTTTCCCACATTGTTACTACACAACACAAAAACTTTACTTGTTCTAGAACTAGTCCTTTAAGATGTCAGCGAATATTTGTTAGAACTTGCTTGTCATCTAACTATCTAAACATGGGTTCTGATTATATACTATATTAATTTTTCTTTTTAGTTAAACATTTTTCATTCAGCAACCTTAAGGGAGATTAAATATTTCAGCATTTATTCTGGCTCATCACAACCCCAACAGCCACAGTTTTATCATATATTATTCAGCAACTCAGCATTGTGATGCAGGCAGCCTTATACTTAAAGCGGGAAGGCATGGTTTTCAGCCAAGCTTATCATTTGTTTGCCAGAAGACAATTTAGAGTTGAAGCAGCGTGACTCTCCATATTTTTGTTCCACTCTTCCTCGTATAGCTGCAGCGACTTTAGATAAAACAGGAGGTGAGCCAGAGCTGTAGGATACAGCTTTAACTATTGTTTGAGTAAAGAGATTTATTGTTTGATTTTCCTGGTGAACAGCTGATCAAGATAAAGATAAGATTAAATTGATGCTTTTCAGCTTTGTTTTTCGTCACCTAACTGTGTGGAAATCTGTTGACTTTAGTTATCCAGGAATCCTGATTTGGTTCGGAAACCTTGGCAACATCTCTGATTTGATTCAGTCCAAACTTTGGTTAATGATCAATCTTGCAAATCCAGTGAGGTCCTAAAACTTTACTATGGCCTACTTCACACAGATAAACAGTGTGGCGTGTTTTTGAGCAGCTGGTTCAAAATGAGGCTGAACATTTAGAAGGTACAGCATGTTTGTTGTGAAAGAGGAAAGAATTTGATATTTTTTGCAAACTACTGCAACTCTACAATGGGAGGCACGAAAAAACAAACAAACCCTTTGCTTCTGTTTTGTTTTGTTAAATCTCTCCAGTCAGTATTTTTCGACATAAAAAAATGCATTAAGTATTATTTCAGTCACAGTTTAAAATTCAAAGGGAAAGTTTTGTTCAATTTAAAAGACAGAAAAAGGTTTCTTCAGTTTTTTTTTTAACTTTTTTTGGTTAGTAGTTTTTATTTAGGAATGAATTAATTTTTGCTATAGTTTTATCAGTTCCCGTGTCAAAGCTACAGGTACCTTCTCTTTAAGCAGATTTAATCAGCTGTAACAGGACTTCATATTCCTTTGGTTGATAAGGTCAGCCACCATGGAGTCATTACAGACTACTGTCCTTCCCCCAAGATGATGTAAATGTGCAGCGACTGCATGCAGAGACATGAGCTGCCACTGTACAGCCGTAAACGGAAGGGAAATGAAGATAGTGGTAGACCCAATGTCCACCTTTGACCTAGAACTTTACTCAGTGAGCAAACAACAAGCGTACCACCACGCTCGCACGTACACTCATAGAACTTAATGCTGAGCTGATTAAAAAAAGATTTGACAGTTTGAGAAAATGATCAAAAGGTTAATTGACTCTACTGTTTCTCTCTGATTTGAGACTCATGTCTGATGAAATGACACACGGGGGTCTCGAGCCTGGCGCCCTGACGATTGGAGATCTTGTTTTGTTGTTGTGGCTGCAGCATCCGTGCACCAGATGTGGCATTCATGTTCCATATTGCACCTTTAATATACACACGATGCTATTAATGACTCAGCCTGAGGACGTTTCAGGACCATCGACAAGCTGTACACTTTCAGATTTGAACTTATTGAACTCATGACGGATGCGAGCTGTTACATAAAAGACAAAACGTTTTTCACAGAAATCTTCAGGATTCTTTCCCAAATTTAAGTCTCTGTGTTTACATTTTTAATATATTATATATAAACCTTTAACAGCTGTCACCTCATACATTGTAGTTTAATCTATGGCACTGTGTTTTCATGATTTCTCATACCTCTTGTTTTTCTTTAATTATATTGAATAAAATAAGAATTTAAAGGTTTACGGGATCCAGTGATGTCTAACATTGTTAGTAAATTAACGGTTCTCACCATCATAATGTAGGAAAAACCACCACAGTGGCTGTGAAAATGCCAAAGACCTCTTCTAGTTCCAGTGTGAACTTGACAAGGCCTGTATTTATTTACCCTGTTTACTTCAGTCATTTGCATTTTATTCTTATTTTTTAATAGTTTCTGATGGAAAATTGCGTTTCTAGTTGCCACTAAATAAACTGCAGTTACCTGTTTCTTAGGAACAGAAAATCTGTTGTTCCCCTTCAAACTAAAATGTAGAAGTTTTATTTGGTTGCACAGTCCTAAAAAGCAATAAAATGTACTGATAAATAAAGTTATGATTTTATGCTCCATCAAAAATTAATTGTGGGGATTAAAATAACTAATTTGAACGTTTAGCTTCAAGAATCATAATCATAAAAGACAATGGCCTAAATTCTTACGCATAAAATGCTTCTGTATTATTTTGAAATGCATATCAAACAGATGAAACTGGCTCGTTTTTAAGCTTCGGGTTTCGTTTTGAGCTTTATTTTTTTGCCATGTGGGGTCGTGTTCAAACAGACTATTTGCAGACTTCTGGTTTGCAGCAAGGTATGACATCATGCGATGTGGCATCATTTCCCTCTAAGGCAAGTCACCGCTCACTCAACTGGAGTGTGAACACATAGCCATGCAGGGGTTTGTGTGTGTGTCTGTGTGTGTGTGTGACATCACAGTGTCATCGCTGCTCAACTCCAAAGCTGTGCCTCTTGAAGCGAAGACTACGTCAGGAATGGCCACGTTAGCAGAGCTGTTGTGGTTGTTTTTGTTGTGAAAATTTGAATACGTTCTTTTTTTTTTTTTTTTTTTTTTTTTTTTAAAT